>PVJL010016335.1:0-21299 GCA_004026885.1 Lyroderma lyra
CCTCTGGTGGCTTTGCATCACATTTATTAGTAAAGTAGAATCCAAAGCATGCCCAGCTCCACCTGGTCCTTCAGGCCATGTGACTCATTTCTCTGCTCCTCATTCACTCTGTGCAAGGCACCCCAGCCTTCATTCAGTCCCTGGACTGTGCCAGGCTCGATCCTGCCTCAGGGCCTTTGCACAGGCTGTCCTTCCTGCTTGGAACCTTCTTGTCTCTGATCTTCGTGGCCCTGCATCCTTCACATGGTTTGGCTGTCATTCCTGCGTTACCTCCTCAGGGAGTTACCTACACCAAGTAAAACACTGTCCTTACTTTCCAGCCACCTTCCTGTTTGGGCTGACAACTCACTTTTCCTTTGTCCCTTGGTATTAACATTTGTGGAATTGGGAAAGGATGAAACTACACACACACACACACACACACAGAGAGAGAGAGAGAGAGAGAGAGAGAGAGAGAGAGATGCAAGCACTTCTCAACAGCAGAAGCTCCGTAGGTTAGGAATACAAGTATCACCTTCTTAAATACAGATGTCATCTCATTATAGGAATTCACCCCTGCCACCTGTAAGTATGTGGTCCCCGTCATCACTAAAGAAGAGATTTGCCTCAGAATTTTTAACACAACATCGTATCCTCATTGCTGTAAAATTGAAATATAGACAAAACGAAACAACAGTATAAACACCAGACATAGTCCCACCACCCAACATTTTGTGCACAATATATTCCAGAATGACCTCCAAACCCCCACCATGGTTGACAAGCCCCCAGGGACCCCTGCACATCATGCAGGCTCATCTCTGACGCAGCCTTCAGACTCCCCTTCTATTGGTTCCTCACACCTGCCCCACCCTTTCCTGCCCTGGGTGCTTCCCAGGGCTGACTCTTCGTCATTCTCAGTGTCACCTCTTCACACTGGTATCATTACTCAGATACTCCTTTGTATCTAAGTAATTCTCCACCTCCCCTCCTCCCCCCTTCCCCATTCTCTACCTGCTCACTGTCATCGCTGTAGAAGTGTCACTCTTTTCTATGCCACTTGCACTCAGGAAAGTTTGTCTTGATTTGCATCCCAGCCACTTTGTAGCAGTGCAGGCTTACCTTTGCCATTATGGCGGACATGAGTCCTGTGATCCTGTTGATTTAAGTTGCATTTCTCTGATTATTTGAGATTGAACTTTTTACTTCTCCTTATCCCCTTTCCTCCACTTTTGTTGAATTGCCCATTCTTGTCTTGTCTTATTGATTCCGAAGAGCTCTTTATATATCAAAGACACGAGTTCTTTGTGATCTATGTTGCAGACACTTTGGGCTTTTTTCTGGTCAGATGGCCCGTAGGTTCCAGTCACCTCCCACCCAGCTGCTCTGTCTCTTTTGAGATGTCTTTGGCCTTCTTGCACCAAAGTTAAATGGGCATTAAGCTTCAGGGAGGACTTGGAGGTGGCAGAGTGGACAGGTGAGACCAGAACGGGCTTGGAGACATGTGGGGGCTCTTGGGAGTGACCTTGGGCCCTGGCTTTCCTGGAGAGGTGGCTGCACCTTGGGCAAAGTGCTTGTGGGCATGGGTCCTAAAAAGGTGGTCTTACTTAGTCACCCCTGTCCTAGGACCAAGAGGTGGGAGTGGGCTTCTTGGGGAGTGCCTCCTCCATCCTCACCCTCCAGTGGCTATTAGAAAACCTGTGGAAACCTGCGGCATCTTGGAAATTGGACTCCCTGGTCTAAGGAGTTCCATGCTTCAGGTCCAGTGGAACCAAACCACACTGTCTCTGGGCAGGCTGGCCTAACCTGTCTTTTGTCACCAGCTGGGCACCCCTCCTAGCTCCAGCCCCTTGAACTCTTTCACCCCATGCCAGGGAAGGACCATGAGCCCCTCCCCTTCACCCAGCCAGTGAAACTTACCCAGCTCCCCAAGTCTCTGCCCTGGGCAGGACTATGGTGGCTGGGTGCCCCTCACTCATTACCCTTCAGCCCCACCCTCACGAGTCCGACAGCCCAAGCCTGACAGCCCAGAAGCAGAGTCGGGGTGCTGCTGAGAGCGAGCCCAGGGCCAGCTCCCGGCCCTGCTCCATGGGAGGTGCCAGCTGCCGCGCCCCTGGCTCCAGCCGGGGAGCACTGGGCCCCGCCTGCCATATGCTCGGGGGATGAGCTTCGCTCTGCCGAGCAGGCTTGCCCAGCAGGATTCTTGGCACCTGGGCACAGGAGGCAGACCAGAGGGGCCAGCTACCCAAGGTGGAGGAAGAGGAGGGAGGAGCTGGGCCCTGGGATTGGGCCTGCAGGGCCCCCTCTCGGCTCTGGGCTGAGGGTTGGTCAGGGGAGCAGGTGGGGGGAATAAATGGGAGGGTTGGCTGCTCCCAGGAGGAGCCAGGATGCCTGCCAGCCAGGATGGGCCTGCTGAGAGCTGCAGATGGCGGCCTCCGGGACACAGCCGGCCTATCGGGGAGCCGGGCGGTCCCCGTGTTTGTCCCTGGCAGCTCCCTTCTTGGTAGGGAGAGCGGGAGTGGAGGGGTGACCCTGGTGCAAGGGCTCCTGCACCCTTGATTGGAGCCTTAGAGGGTTCGCTAAGAGAATGGGGGTGGGGCCCTTCCGCCTCACCTTTTCTCACTACTTCTTCATCTTGTGTCTGTTCTCTCTCTCTTATTCATCATTAGACATGACAGTGCTTTGTTTTTCTTCTTGTTTTAGTTTGTTGGTTTTGGGGTTTTACTGAGAATCAGTTCTTGGGTGTATTTGTAACTTTGGAGGTGTTCAGTGTTTTCTACTTCATTAATTTCTACAATTAAATGCAATTCGTTTGTTCCCATTCTTCGTTGCTTCATAATAAATACTGTTTATGACATTGTAGTCAGGAAATGTGGCCTGTAGAATTTCAGCCCCTTGGAATTAATGTGGCATTCTTTCACTACTTATGTGTTTCTGTCTGTTCCTTCTTTGTATTTCTAACAGTTTTTGTTTACTATATTTCAATATTTTTCCACAGAAAATATTTTTTTATTTCTAGGTGACAGATGAACAACCAGTGACTTTCAAACGTACAACTTCTTTAAAGAAGCTTACAACTTCTTTTAAAATTGTAAACTTAAAAAAATTTCTATATTTAGTTATGTCCCTCTGAAACAGGTATTTAATATTTTTTATCAGATTTTTCAGTAGTAGAGTTGAATCCATTTATAGTCATTATTTTCTTTTTAGATGGTTGCTCTTTTATTATCCTAATTTATCACAATTGCTTTATATATAGTCACCTTTTCCTGTCCCCCTCCCCCCTTTGGTAAGTTACCTATAATTTATTTTCTATCTTTTCTGGTGTGTTTTGGTTATTTGGGGGTTTTTCAAAAGCACTATTTGATCTCATAGCTTTTATTTATCAGAGTAAAGCGTGAAATTGCATCTTTTTCATTCTAACTACTTAAGACAAAGAGTTGTATTCTCCATCTCATTCTATTTCTTAGTTTTTGTTACTGTGATCTACAGTTTCAGACTACATTTTTATGTGGTTATTTATACATCCAAATACATAGTCTCATGTTCTCTTTGAAACATTTTAGAATTATTTTGATATTTGCCTTCAGTTTTAGAAGCAAATTTGAAATCTCATTGGTTTCAGTGTTCACCATCTCTGTGTTCATTCCATGACTTTCCTCTCTTAAACTCTTTTTTTTAATTCATTTTATAGTTGCTTGGAAAACATTCTCAAGTATTTCTCTCATAAAGGATACATGATTGGAATCTTTTCAGAGCCCTTGCACACTTGAGAATGCCTTTGGCATTGGTGACTTGAATACACACACACACACACACACACACACACACAAAGACAGTCTAGCTAGGTATAAAATTCTTGGGTCACAAACTTTTCCCTCGTTAAGACCTATAGACATTCCTCCATGTCATCTGGACAGCTGCTTCTTGTTTACTTTTAATCTATATGTATTTTTCCCTCGTTCTGGCCTTTCATATTTTGCAAAGATGTGTTTGGGTATTGGCTTCTTTTCCTTGATTTTTTTTCAAAAATTTAGTGAGCCCTTTTCTTGTGCATATATAGGTCTGTCTTTAGCTCAGGAATCCCGTCTTGTCTTGTTTCTATTCCATTTGGCCTCTGCTGTTCTCTCCCAATTAATATGTATGTTACCTCTTCACTTTTTCTCTTATGTCTGTATCGTTTTCTCTTTCATGGTTTCTGTGTCTCTTTCTTTTTTCCTCTGCATTTTGGGAGAGTTTTTCCATTTCTCCATATTACTGAATCAATTTTCTACAGTATCACTTCTCTTATTGCTTCCAAAGTGGATTTAATTGTGCTATAGGGTTTTTAGGTTTGGGTTTGGATTTTTGTTGTTTGGCTCTCCTTTCTCTCCTATGTCACCCTTTTTATGTCATCATATGACCTTTTTCAGCTTAGCCTAATCTTCCCTTATGACTTTCTTCTCCTATTTCATAGGGGGTGTGCCAATGCCCATTAAGTTACATATTGTCTATGGCTGTTTTCCAGCAATGCGACAGAATTTAATAGTTGTGATGGTGGATATGTAGCATACAAAGCCTATAATACTTATTGTTTGGCACCTTGAAGAAAAAAAAAAAAAGAAAATTGCAAATCCCTGTACTAGCGTGACACCTGGATTTCTATCTCAGCTCCAAGCTGGGTGGCAGGGGATGTATGCAGCTGTATCTCTAGCTCCTAGTCTTTCCAGCATTTTCCCTTGATTCACTTCTGTTCCATGGAGGTGTTATCCTTCTTTCTCCACTGCCTGACCCTCTTATTCTCTGCATCAGTGATTTAGATAAAAATGCAAGTTCAGATATCCACTGCAAACACTGTCCTTGCAGTCCTTACCCTTCTTTAATAAGATTCCTCTCCCTGGGGGAGGGCACAGCTACCAGTGCCCCCGCCTACTTCCTGCCCATTTGTCTTTTGGTTGTTGTCTCCTTGTCATTTTCTTTCTTTTTTTTTTCTCAGGATCTTTCTGTTCATCAGACAAAGAGCTGTGTCCGGAGGTAAAACCTTGGACAGGTTTAGCTTGTTCCACCACCATCTGCCTTGAATTAATAGAGATTGCTCCCAGATTCCAACATTGGGTCATCTATCAGTTTCGTTTTTGGCATTAGTGGGAATTTTCATTTTTTTTTCATTGTCTTCAGAGCTATTTTGAAACCAAACAAGGAGACGCTACCTGGGTGGCTGCCAAGTAGATGCCATTTCGAAGGCGTCAAAGCTGCAATTTAAAGCTGTGGTTTGTCCATCTTGAGGCAGGCTCTGTAGCTTTGTGTGTTTTTGGTAAGAGAAGAAAATACAAGAACAGTTTTCTGATCCAGGGACCACTTGTCCAGTGACCTCAGTTCTCTGGAATACAATCAAAACAAATTGCTAGAGAGCTACCACAGTGTCCATGTTTTGGAGGCTCTTCACTTGACCCACAGGAGAGCATTTCAGTCTCATTCCATGCCTGTTTACCCATATTTTACAGAGAGTTCTAACAAGCTCCATCTTCCTGTTCTAGCTGACAACTAAATTGTAAGCAGCAAATCTGAAGGGAGCAGGGGACATTTTACAATAGCAAGCATACTGGCCTGACAAGAATTTCTGGCCAACAGAAAGGAAAGACCTAGGACCCACAAAAACAAACAAACAAAAAACTAAATAAAATAAAATACAACTACAAGTGTTCAGCAGCAGGCACTATTTTCTGTGGGCCAACCAGCTTGAGTTTGTCTCTGTGAGCACCCACCTATCCGGGCCTTTCCTCTTCCGAGCTGGGTGCTCCGTGCAAGTCATGGGTGTGGAGAACCTCCTTCCACAGCTGCCGTTGGTTTAGACAGTGGTTTCAAACCCTGACTGCACATTAGAATCAGCTGGGGAACCCATGCTATCAGAATGTCTTGGGGGTGGGGCTCAGGCACCGATGCTTTTAAAAAAGCTTCTGGGAAATTCCACTGTATAGCCCAGGTTGGGAACCAGGGGGGTGAGGAGTACAGACTCAGCAGCCAGACCGCCTCACCTGTAAAATGGGGCTGGTGGGTGGGGTACAGAGCCGTGCCGCATGCCTTGCGAGTGCCGTGCTTGAGTGGCTGCCGTTACTGAAGCTCAGACATCCATGGGGATGGATGCGATGTGTTAAATAGGGTCTGGAGCTCGAGCTAATTAGGCAGTGATGGATGCCACACGTTTCTGTCCTAGGTGGATACTTGGCTCTGAAAAGGAGAGCTGTAAATGTTACTAGGAGGGAGAGAGATGGAGAGGAAAAGGGAGAACGTGGAGGAGGCAAATGTGCAGGGGCGGGTCATGGCGGGAGGTGGGATGGGGCGACCTTCCGTTCTGCTCTGCAGCGAAGAGCACCCTGGAAGCTTTCTGAGCTCTGGTTTCCGTGTCTCAAAGATGAGACTCACCGTCCCTACCTCACAGGGTGGCTGTGAGGCTCCAAAGAACAATCTGGGAGTCACTCATCAGCCCTGTTATGAGCTCAGCACCCCACTCCCACTGAGGGGGACCCCACAAGGCTATCTCTTGACCAGCTAGCTATCAGCCTCGGTGCTGAGATGGACGGGCTGCCTCAGCCCACACAGAAGAGCCAGGGCGTAGGTTTCCTGACCAGAATTTAAGTTCTCACGTGGGCCAACGACTTTCATTAAAAAATAACAGAAAGGCTATGAGAGTGGATGCAAGGCTGTCCCTTGTATTGCACTTCACTTCCCTAAGTGCAGAGAGCAGGGCTGGCTTTAGCCATAGCTGTGGCTGTGCTGTGTCATCTGAGCTGGCAGTGACATGGCTGAGAGTTGCTCTTCCCAACAGTGAAGTGCAGTGCGATGACAGTGGTGCCTGTACCATCAATCTGTGTGTTTGGGCCGCCGTCACCCTGCAGCCGCACCTCTTGGGCTTGGCCACAGTACAATGCAGGCCACTCTCTCTGGACGACCCAGTCCCAGAGGTCCCTACTCCAGTAACCAACCAGCCATCTAGCTGCAGCAGGGACTGGCGCTGTGGTGTCCCTGGGCCGGACTTCCTCGGGTTGTGGGGGAAGATCCAAGGGCTCGGACCACAGGAGAGGAGGAAGGGGGAACTGATTTTTTTCTCCTTTCCTGAGACTGGTTCCTAAGTGAGTGCCCCAGGAAGCTGGCCCGGGAGGCGGCAGACAGCTAGCTGCCAGCCTGTGGCCCCCCAGGGCAATGGGATGGAACTGTTTTGACTTTAATTGAGGCACCTTGGGAGTCAGTGCATCTTGGGAGCTTGAAGGAGGCAGGCACTTTCCATGGGGCCAGAGGCAGAGTCTGGGGTGACCTCTAAATATTCCCTGCAGGTCTAAGCCGTTGGTTGAGGGCAAGGTGGCACTGGGAAGCCTGACTTCATGCTCTGACTTTGTCATGTGCTCCCCCACAAATCACCTGTTCCCCCTAACTTGGCCTTGGTGTTCCCCTCCTCACAATGAGGGATTAGTGCTGCTCTTGGAGCAGTCACTTGTGTGTGTGTGTGTGTGTGTGTGTGTGTGTGTGTCCCCTTCACCTTTCTAGCCCCCTGTCCCCACACCCCACCGGAACCCACACCCAGCCCACTTCCCCCACCACTGCATGCTGTCACGGCTCCTGGAATTGGCTGGGCCTTCCACAGTCCCCAGGCCAGCCTGGCCAGCCTTCCCCACTGAGCAATCTGGGAGTCACTCATCAGTCCTGTTATGAGCTCAGCACCCCATTCCCACTGAGGGGGACCCCACTGGTGTTTACTGAGACACAGCATGGTATAACAGGAGGGCAGGATTCGGGCCTCTCAGACCTGAGTCCAAGGCCCAGCCCTGGCGCTGGCTGTCTGGGATGCACTGTGCAGACAGCCTCAGTTTTCTTACCTGCAGAGTGGGAATAGCACCCACATACCAAGGGACGGCTGTGAGGACTGACGGGGACTGGTCCAGGCTGGGCTGCAGTGATCCACGGGGCCTCTGAGGCTGCCGGGCTGTCACAGTAACAGTGTCACACACAAACCTGGTGAAGGGATTGCATCACCTTGTCCAAACAGCAGAAAGAGGTTGGGGAGAGAGGGCGCCATGGGCCAGAGTTGGGCATGTGCCTCTGGCGGCCTGCCACAGGCCACCCCCAGGAGAAGCAAGCTGGTCGCCGGCAGGCCACAGCCCCCTCCATGCGCCCAGCTCGCGCGCGGGCTGTGGGAACCCCCCGAAGTGCTAGCCAGCGGGGGCAGGCTGGGCCGCCCTGCCCCTCAGCAGTAGGGCCCATTAGAACTGAACCCTTCTTTGGGGGGGCATTTTATTTGCACACTCCAGTAGAGTGGACACCAAAGGGGCTTTCGAATGCTTCATGGGCTGCTAATTTCCTCTGTGACCTCTTTTGTTGGGGCCTGACCCCAGCCAGAGGCTCTGCGCCATGAAAGCCAGCGCCTGACACAGACCCGGGGCGCGGGGTGACAATGAGGCCTCTATCGGCTTTAATCTGGCTCCCCCTGCGTCTTAAGAACGGGGGAATTTGTGTGGCGCTCGGAAGCCCTGGGTGGCACAATACGGGAGCCCCCAGAGGCGAAAGGATTCATCAGGCCGGGGGCGGTGGGGGTGGGGGGTCAGGCGGGGTCCCTTTGTCCCGAGTGCCTCTTTAGAAGCCAGGCCTGGCCCTGGGGTGTCGCAGGCCTGTGGGTATAGAGGGGGACGGCCTCCCACTTGCCTCCATCCCATTCAGCGCCCGCCTAATTAGGTTTTGTCTGTGCTCTCCCCTCCCTGTAGACTGCGATTCCTACTGCAAGGCCTCCAAAGGGAAGCTGAAGATTAACATGAAAAAGTACTGCAAGAAGGACTACGGTGAGTGAGAGCCCCTCGCCTGGGGAGGAGGGGCCGGGGCCATGTGACCAGGGGGGAGCCGTGCTTGGGGTACGCATGGCCCAGAGCAGGTGCTGGTGACGTCCCTGTGACTGAGCAGGAGCCGAGCTGGACAGACCCCACGCCCAGGCATTTCTCATCTCTGCCACCTTGGCCCTCGGAGGCAGGGGGCATAAGGGGCCATAGGACCCAAGGGCTGGGTGTACCCCCAGCTCTGCAGCGGGGCTGCCTGGGGCTGGGACTCCCAGTCTAGCTACTGACCTTCACGCAGCCCCGAGATGCCCTGTGGCCAGAGGCCAGTCCCTGCATTTCTGTGGTCTCCTGTGCCCTCATCCATTCTGTGGACTTTCAATTTGTGTCTGTGTTACCCTAAAAGAGGTTCTCCGGGCATCTAGAAAGGGGTTGGGAGTTGGAACACAGCTGAAGGGGCAGAAGTGACTTACCTGCGCCCTTGGGCTCCCTAAACTGGGCATGGGGTGTCCCACCCCCCTACTCTCATTACTGTTCTCCTTGACCGTGCGGACAATGGGCTCCTGTACCCCTTCTCTGTCGAGCTCCCCTTTCCTGCCTCCTTGTGCCAGTGCTACCCTGTGGGAGGTGAGGCGCTGGCTTTGTGTCCTTTGCTCCCTGAGCGCCTTCTCACTGGCCAGATACCATGGGACTCTGGGTCCTGGCCTGACGGCGGTTGGCGGGGTGGGAGGCAGTCGGGAGCCTGCAGGACGAGGGGAAGGCTTCCCTGCCCCTGAGTGGGTACGTGCCAAGAGCTCACGGGCACTCCAGAGTGAGAGAAGCAAATAGCAGTTCTGAGAGAACCATCCGCCACCCACTGGCAGAGCTGGGGAGGCCCCTAGGCAGACACCGGGGCATCCGGGGGGCGGGCAGCCAAGGCCTTGGTCTCCCAGCCAAGAAATGGCTGCTGCCCCCGGACCCAGGTCCAGGGGCCTGTGAACCCAGGCCTGGCGCTTTCCGCCATGGGGCCCTGCTGACCCCGCAGGTCTGGCTGATTCAGGCCGGGGCTGGTCCTCCTCTTCCCAGCCCACCTCCCCACTCCAGCTCCACATCACCTGGTCTCGCCTGTTCCCTCTGGAACTGGCCCCACCCAAGGGCTCCGTGGCCCCGCCCATCCCAGCATCCCTCTGGCCTCATCTAGGAACGTGGAGTGGCCTCTTTGCTCAGCTTTCCAGGTCTGCCTTGATCATGCTCCTCCTATGGGACCTGGGGCGAGTCCAATGGCTTAGTTGAGCCTTAGTTTCCTTGTCTGTCACATAGAGGTGACACACCTACTGTGCGCGAACGTGGGGGTGGGCACCCAGCTCAAGGCCTGATGTCTCATAGGCCCCCCGGAGGGCCTGGCTGTGCTGGTCTGCAGGATGCTGGGTGGGAAGGGAGGAAGGAAAAGGTGGGATGAGACGGAAGGGCAAGGGGGACCAGGTCTTGGCTCTTCCCTATGTCCTGTTGGGTCCCTGGGACCCCAGCTGAAGTGTGAGTAGGGGGTGCCCCTCCCACACTGGGGGCAGAGCGGGGCCGGCCCAGGGGAAGATGAGCAGGGAGAAGACGGGGACGGCGCTGGTCTGGGGGTGGGACAGTAGGTGAGGCTGGTCCGAGCACACCAGGCCGGGACGGCTGGGGCGGCAGGTCCGGAGGGGCCGCGCCATCTCTGCGCTCCCCGGCAGGGAGCCAATTAAGAAACTCATTGCCTTCACCTCCGGCCTGGGCACGCTGGTGTCCCGCATATTGCTAATTAGAACCTTGGGTATGCTTCCCCTGAGGGGGGACCACCAGGCCCCTCCTCCGAGGCCAGATCATGGATCTTGATGTGTCATTGCAGAGTGTGGGTTTGGGGCTCCGCTGACCTGGCCAGTGGGCACAAGGCAGGGGGGAGCAGGGGTGGTGGTGGTGAGGAGCACTTGAGGTGTGTTCTCTTGGGCATGTTGACCAATGAGAAGGGGCCCAGTGTGGGTGGGGTTGGGGTGGGCACCAAGCAAGGAGTTGGAGTCGGGGAGGGCCTCAGGGCCAAACCCCGCTGTGCTGCACGTCTATCCCGAGAAACCCCATGACAGGGAAGGGTGGTTGTCCCGTTTCCTCCTGCAGAAATCTGGGGACACAGATTCCCAATTTGCTCTGTGACTGTGGACAGGGAATCTCACCAGCCTGGGCCTCAGTGTCCTCACCTGTCCAATGGTATTGTGATCAAGGTGATCTGACCTCCATCTAGACAAGACACACCACAGCCCCACCACATCAGGTGCCACCTCCAAAGGCAGGGGTCCCCGGGGAGGCTGTCATTGCCAGCCCACCTCTCCCGGGGCCACCTCGGCACTCTGTTGCCCTCTAGGGGAATCCAGCTCACCTTGCAAATGCTTGAAAGAAGGCACCAGCGAGGAAGCTAAGGTGGGGACAGTTGTGCACGGGAGACAGTTTTATTAGTTTTGCACGTATTAGCAGTTCCTGACGACTTTTTGGGAAACCCAGCCTTGGAGAGACTGGTGCTTGGTATGCATGCCCTGAGCGAGTGTGCTGGTGTGACTGTGTGTGCATGTGCGTACTGGTATGACCGTGCATGTGGTGTGTGGGTGTGTGTGTGTGTGTGTGTGTCCACCACCACGTCTGCGTCCCGGCTGCTTAGAACAGGCAGACGCATCTCTGGGGAGTTGCCTGCTCTGGGGCACTTGTCCCAGAGGCCCATCCCCTGCCAGTCAAGGCGATGAGGACAACAGGGTGACACTGTGTTCTCAGGCATCTGCCGTGTGTGGGGATGTTGGGCCAGGCCTGGCCAGGGGCTGGCACCTGGGCTGGTGTGGGAAACACTCCCTTGTAGCTGCCCTGCTGATCGGAAAGGTGTGGAAGGGGACAGATGGGGGGCCTTACTTCCCTGCCCCCTGATCTTCCCCAGCGGATGCCCTCCCCTCATCCAGGCTGGGCCTTCCAGCCCACCCAGCCCCACAAGGCCCCTTCCCACGCCACCCAGCCCTGGCCCTGCCCCTGCCCCTCAGCCTCCCTCCGTTTTCTTTCCATTCTCTCCTCTTTCCTCTGTAGTCCATCGTGTCCCTGTGCTCCTTGGGAGGTGCCACTGTCCGGCCCTCCCTTGCCTCCTGATGTTTGCATGACCTCCCCTCCCCTCACACAGCCGCTGTGCCCGGTCCCCCCACCCCCAAACATGCACACGTATGAGAGCACAGCGGTGCACCTCCCAAGAAGTCCTGCTTGCTCACACACCCATCCCCAACCCTAGCCATTCCCTCCTTGCACATTCACGGGGCGCCCATCCTGCTTTGGGTGCTGAGCTTACAGATGTGGAGGAGACACAGGCTTAGCCCCCCAGGAGCTTACAGTCTAGGAGGGGAGCAGACACGTAGATGAGAACACAGGAAGCAGATGTGCGCCAGGGTCCAGCCGCGGGGGGGCATATGCAGAGCATAGCCCGTCCTGCAAAAAGGGTGGGGACGGATGGCTTCCTGGAGGAGGAGTCCCAGTAGCCAGTGTTCACCGGGCAAAGCAGGGCTCCCAGGCACAGGGAGAGAGGCCTCTAAGCACAGGAGTAGAAAGAGGCTGGGGAAATGGGAGAAGGGCACGTGTGGGAGGCTGGGTACGAGGTGGGGGCCAGGGAGATGTCCGTGTGGGCCTCGGCAGCCACGTCCGGAAAGCACTGTGACCCCACCGCGGGCCAGGCTGGCGCGTGGGCTCTCGGCGGCCCGGGTGCTGCCCCCTGCCTCTTCCTTCTCCCCGTGTTTCAGAAAGAGGGGGGCAAGACTGACAGCTCCCATTCTGAAAGGTGAGATCATCTCACTTTTGCCAGTTCTTGGAAAAACGATTCGTTCTCAGAAATGTTTATTAGTCACCCCTTTTGTTGAAAGACATTTTGGCATCGCCGGGTGGAAAAATTGGCTTTCCACGAGCTGGTTTGTCTCCGGTGCTCCTCCCGCGGTCCCACCAGGGTCGTTTCTGAGGAGCCGACTCGGGGGACGTCCTGTGGGTGCGCGGGGCGAAGCGGGGCTCCTTAGGCGGTGTGCGTGCTGTCTCGGGGGCTCCGGGGCAGGCCTAAGGGGAATTCCGACTTACAGCAACATGCCCTCTTGTGCCCTGGTTCCTCCCGGGGTGGCGGAACCCCAAGAGAAGGCGCCTCGCAGTCTTCTCATCCTTATTGAATCCCAGAAGCACTTGTGAGGTCGGAATTTGTTTCTATCAATGGGATGTGGAGACTCAACAAGGTGAAATAACGTGCCCCAGATCAGGAACTCCAAGGTCAAGGTGGTTCTCGTCCCCTCTGCCAAGGCTCTGCGCCTTTGGCAGGACCGAGTGGGCACGGCAGGACCGAGTGGGCACGGCAGGACCGAGTGGGCACGGCAGGACCGAGTGGGCACGGCAGGACCGAGTGGGCACGGCAGCCCCTTAGAGGGTCCAAGGACTGGTTCTCTCCCAGGCCCCGGCCTCTCAGCTCTGGACAGGCCTCGGGTGGGGGGGCCCATCTTCATGACGTCACCGTGGTATTGGGGTGACTGTACACTGGCGGCGCTGTGGGAGAGGATCAAGCCCTGACAGGGACGTCAGTGATGGTGGCCGAGGGCGGGTTGGCACAGCCATTCTGGTGAGGGGCGTGGCCTGGTGGTGGCGGAAGGTCACGGGCAGGTCCGCAGTGGCGGGTGGGGACACCGTGCCAGCAAGGGAGATGGTGTGGACACGGACACGACGCCGGAGGTGGGGATGACGGGAGGCCCCTGGGGTGCGGCAGGGTGGGAGGGCGTGGCGCTGCTGGTGACGGCCGACGACACCAGGCCCTCGTCCTGCTGCTCAGACTGCGAATCAGATGAGCAGGGTGACGGGGAGGGTTGCACACGGAGGTACCTCTTCTCTCCAGCGAGCCCCGGAGACGTGGGGCCGCTCCCCCTCTTTACATCCTCTCCTCTTCCTTTTCTTGACCTGGGGGGTCCGTCGCTATTCCTGATCAGGCTCGATCCCTTCAAGGGTGGAGAAGCGGGTGGCTATCAAGCAAGTCCCAAGGACCCCGGTCCTGCGTCAGCAGCATGCTGTGACAGGGGGGCCTGGGCACAAGTACCGATGTTAGGGGAATGCCCTGTGGGCTGTCCCCCAAAGGGAGGCCGCCTGGGGTTCAGGCAGGTGGCGGGCCCGGGCCGAGGCTGGGAGACAGCCGGTGCTGGAGGCTGGGGGAGGCCGGCCCCCCAACCCTGCAGCATGGCCCCGAGCTCCAGGGAACAGGACGCAGAGCAGCCAGCAGTCCGTGGTGTGGTGCTGCAGAGGCTCACTGACCCTTCCCTGGGGGTCACTGGCCCCCTGGGGATCCTCCGATTTCCTGGCCAGATGTGACCTACCCCCCCAGGAGTGCCAGCCCCATATGGAGGCCAGATGTGGAGTTGGGTCCACATGAGTCAGCCCAGGGTCGTGGAATGTGGGTGACCACCAGGTTGGGTGGGAGGGCTGGCGGGCCCCAGGGCCAGCTAGACATAAAAGCCCCTGATCCCACAGGGTGCTGCGCCGACGGGGGCCTCCTGCCGTGGGTGGGTGGGGGGCACTGCAGCCCTTTGCAGCACAGCGACTCCCGTCCCCACAGACGGGGGAGCCCAGAGGCGGGCCCCCAGCTCTGCCCCTCCCAGCAGTGGGCTCCAGAGAGGCTGCCCTGTGGCCTGGCAGCTCCTGGCCCTCCTCTGTCCCCCGCCCTGGAGGTTCTGCCTGTTCCTCACGCTGTTTTCCCTCCGAACATCTTATTTGTAGGAAAGGCTCTAAGGGACCACAGACACGGTCTAATGAAAGGCATCTCCTCCCGTTTCCCAGATTGGGACACTGAGGCAGAGTGGGGCTGGGGGACAGGGGGTCTGTCCAAGGTTCCCGGAGAGCTGGTGCCGCCCGAGCTGGGGAACGTGGGCCATGCTTTGCTGACAGCCAGGCAGCACTGTCCCCTCCCCGCTCACGAGGGACAGTGTCCAGGACACAGGACACAGAATACACCTCCCACCCCTGCTGGGCTCAGATGGGCATTTCCCCAGGAGGGTGGACTGTGTGGGTCCCGATGCCCCTCGCCAAGGCTGAGGACCCCAGCACCCCAGTTGCTGTCCCCAAGACCTGCCCATGGTCTTCATGCAGCCGCCAGCTCCTCCTGCCTGTGCGGGGCTCAAGCCTGACGGGTGACATGCTGGACGGGCCCAGCCTCCCCCGACCCCAGGCCGTCACACCGCCCCCTGCAGCCTGCCAGGCACGCCTCCCCGGGTGCTTGGCCTCACTCCGAGCAGCTCGAGCCGAGTGCGGTGTTCAGGGGGCGCAGGGGGGACCGCAGGAGTTGCTGGGGGCCCACCCCTCCTCGGACAGAGCTCTCGTGTGGTACCCTGGGCAGGTGGGGTGTTCGCTCGCCTGCAGAGGGGCTCGCTGGAGGCCTGAGCCTCGCTGGGGAAGTGGGTGTGGACAGGAGTGTTGTTCGGGGAGCCCTCAGAGGGGCCACACTCCCACTGTGCACCGGGTGAAAACTTGCAGCCAGAGTACCCTCCGCACCAGGTGGGTTCGGGAGGCCGCGGGGCCCCGAGGGAAGCGGGGGTGTTCAGAGCCTGGACCCAGGCCACGCCAGGGCAGGCCAAGGGGCCTCTCACCTCCGGTGGCTGTGACTCGGTTGATGCTGGGGGGCGGGCATTCATTGCCTGACCTTCCCAGGTGGGGGGCCCAGCAGCACAGCCAGCAGGCCCTGCCCTCACCGCTGCCCTCCGGGTTTGTGTCGTGGGGTCGGGCGGGTAGGGTGGGCTGCTCCGGGCAGCCTGGGTGGCAGGTGTAGGCAGTGTGCGTCCCATGAGGTTGTACTCGGCACAGTGGGGAGCCTCTGCCAGCCTCCAGGATGACACGTGGGCAGCTCTGGCTTTGTCTGTGGTGGAGTCTCTCCCCCACCCTCACAGGCTGTTTCGGGTCCTTCTGACCGGGAGAGGGAGGCAGCCTGAGGGGTCCTCCCTGGGTTGCGGGCTCTCCCTCCCTTGGGCTGCTGTGTGCGAGGGACCAGCCTTGGGGACATGGGCTCCCAGCCGGGGCAGGACGGGGCCAGGTCCACACTCGTGCCTGAGCCTCTTGCAAAGCAGGGTGGCCAGTCCCCTGATTTCTTCTCACTTCCAGGCTGAGGGTGCAGGTGATCATGTCCTGGGGTGCAGGGCTGATGTCTTCCTGAGTTTGGCTCTCCCGTTCCCAGGCCTCCTGCTATCCCTTACCCTGGAATCACATGGTCTCGGGTACTTAACCCTTCTTCCCTCCCAAGAACGGAGACTTAGCACCAAGGCCTGGCAAGGGAAACTGAGGCAGCACCAAGAGGGCATTCCGTCCCTGCTTTGACTGAGGGGATAAAAGGGGGGAAACCTTCAGCCAGCCCTAGGTTGGGTGTCCCCACCTTATTTGCGTTCTGGGGAGGGCTTTGAGGTGTGGTGGGAGTGGCGGCCCTGGGGTTCCTGAGGGTTCCGGGGTGAGGTAGGTCGGCTGTGGCTGGTGGCCCGGTCTGGCCACAGTGCGCCTCTAGCCCTCCAACTCACTAAGACAAACTGGGCAGGGGCCGCTGTGACCCCCCGTCCTGGGTGTGTTGGCCCTGCACCCCACTCCGGCCCGAGGCGGGTCAGCCTCCCTGAGAACGGGACCTGGCACTCTCAGCGGTTTCTTACCTTCACAGGGGACTGGGAAACATGTGGTCAGAGCTGCATTTTATGAAAGCAGCTGCAACTCATGACACGCTTTCCATGCCGGGAGATTTATGGGGCTGCATGGTTTTAATGGTTTCTGTGGGGTGAGTATCCTCCCCCCATTCATCCTGGCCGCTGTCTCCGAGGCAGATGGGTGACAAGCCTCCCCTAGCTGGACTGGCCCAACAGGAAGGTATAGCAGAGTGGGGGAGGCCGGGGGTGACCACCCAAGCCTCCTTGGGAGGGGCAGTTGCTGGGAAGCCCCCGGGGGCCCACACCCAGCAGCCCGTAAATCTCGGAGACCTCCAGGAGGCAGGAAGCCTCCCTGCAGAGATGTCCCCGCGTTTAGGGCTTGTGGGGAGAGGAGGACAGCCCACATCCCCAGCGCCCCCACTCCCCCTCCCTGCCTGGGCCAAGGCCACGCCACAGGCCCAGCCCGGCAGGGTGTCTGTCTCAGGCAGGCTGGGCAGCAGACGGAGGAGCAACAGCTGTCCACTCGTAGCTGACCTAGCAGCTTTCCTAGAACCTAGCCCCCGGCTGGAATCAAAGCTCCCTGCCTCCTGCCACTAACTGTCCGAGGTGGCGGCAATGCGGGGGGTTCTTGGGGGGCCCAGAGCGGACAGGCTCCAGGTCTCCTGGCCCAGGGCTGGAGCTAGAGAGGGCGGGCAGCAGTATTTGAATGGATGGGGCTTCGGACAGAAGACAGCCCAGCCTCCAAAGGAGGAGTCCAGCTGCAGGATGGGACTGGGAGCTTCCCAGTTCTCAGGTGGCCTTTGGTGGCCTATTTCCCAATGCTGGTACTCTGTAGTGGTCGAGGCACCCTGGGAAGGGCGGCCAGAGGTCTGCTCCTATGGAAAGACGAGCAGGTGCCGAGCACCTCTGCTGGGCGTGCAGCAAACGGGGCTGGACGAGGCCCCCAGGCGGCCCGGTGCCTGCCTTCCGGCCTGCTGCGCCTCGGGTGTGTCTGCTCCGTCCTGCAGACGCACTTCCTCCACAGCCTGCGGAGGGCGGCCCCGGGTGCCACAGCTCCACTGGGCTTTCTGGAGCCAGCCGCACCCCTCCAGCTTGGGGGGCTCCGGTCCCCACACCCTCATGCCTGCTTTTGTTGGCATCGAGAGCAGAGCCCCGCGGAGCGAGCACAGCAGCTCACGTGCAGCAGCCACCTGGCCTGAGCCCTCGTGCTTTGGGTGAGCCAGTGCTCCGAGGACGGGAGGGCGTTCGTGGTGTGGACCCCGCGATGGGGCCACCTGTCACTGAGGGCGGGATGCAGGGCACCAGCGGGCTGGGGCCAGACTCAGCTTTCTGGCCCGTGTCTGCTCCAGCCACTGCCCCTCTCTGGCTTGGTGCTGGGACCCTCTTCCCGTAGCCCAGTCTCTCACTGCGGGAGTCTGTGCACCTCTTACCATCGCCCTGGTCTGACCTCACCATCAGCCTTCCTGAGGGTCAGCACAGCTCCCTCATTTCTGAATACGGGGTGGGGGAGCCACACCAGAGCCCCATGTCCTGGCCTCACTGGGGTCAGTTAAGGACGACATCAGTGCAAGGACCGGCGGGGGGGGGGGCTTAGGTGTCCTGAGGTCTGAGGCTAATTGGCCTGGAGCGAGTGTTGTGAGCATGTAAAGAGCCTGCGCTGGGGGCCACGGTCCTGGGATGGGCCGAACTGCCCGCAGCCACAGTGTCCAGCCCCGGTGGGGTGATGCACGGCCCCCGGGAGGCCCCGGTCGTTCCTGGCTCCCCACGGCAGGGCCATCAGAGGTGGCGGCAGTCACGGGCCCGTGCCACGCCGCGCCGTGCGGAGTGAGCCCGGGGCATGCTGAGCGGCTCTGCCTGAGGTCACTGTTTTCATGTGCATTTTGAATATTTTCAGCTGTGTGTGCGCTGCAGGGACTTGGCCCGGGCACCGCGTGTGCACTCATACTTGGTGGGCTGTGTAATGTGCGGAGGCGTTGCCAAGGGCAGCGGAAATGTGGATTTCTTCCAGCATAATCACACGAACCCTACCACCACCCTCCCCTGCCCCGTTCCTGGGCCTGTGCCGTCTCACCCCGTGGCCAGGGAGCTGCTGGGATGGTAGGACAAGGGCCAGTGCTTTGTCCCAACTGACTGGGGTCCCCTGCCTGCTTTGACCCCTGGATTCTGGAGAACAGCGAGGTATCCGGGGGTGGGCACCCCTCTGGCTGGGCCGTCGGTGTTAGGCGGGTCCTCTCAGGCCTGTGCTAGCCGTGCCTGGGGAAGTGGGGTGGGGGCTGTTTTGGGTGCCAGTCCTGGCATTTCAGGGCATTCCTGGAGGGAAGCGGGGGTGGCTCCAGACCAGGCAAGGGGTTCAGTCCTCCTACTGCGAGGGGCCATGTTCTTGCAAGTCCAGGGAATAAGAAGGGTCCTGGGGGGCCCGAGGGCCAGCCTGAAGCCTGACCTTGTCCACCCACCTCCTCTCAGCTAGGCTGGGGGCCCTCACTAGGTCCACCTCCCACCCGGCTGGGAGCTGAGGTCCAACATCTGGAGTAACCGATTGCAATCGTATTAGTTTTCTAGGCTCCCAGAACAAAGCGCCACAGACTGTTGTGTTTTTAAATTCTGGAGGCTGCAAGTTCTAGATCAGGGGTGTCCAACCTTTTGGGCTCCCTGGGCCACACTGGAAGAACAATTGTCTTGGGCCCCACACACAAATACACTAACACTAATGATGATAGCTGATGGGTAAAAGGGAGGTTGCAAAAAAAATCTCATAATGATTTAAGAATTCCTGTTGGGTCTCACTCAGAGCTGTCCTGGGCCACAGGTTGGACATGCCTGTTCTAGATCAGGGTGTCGGCAGGCTTGGTTTCTGCTGAGGCCACTCTCCTTCGCTTGCAGATGGCACATTCTTGCTGTGTGTTCACATGGTTGTTCCCCTGAGTGTGTCCGTGCCCCGATCTCCTCTTCATGTGAAGATAACAGTCACATTGGATTAAAGCCCATCCTAATAACTTCATCTTAACTTAATTACCTCTTTCAAGGCTCTGTCTCCAAATGCTGTCACGTTCTGAAGTACTGGGAATTAGGACTCCAACATAAAACTTTTTTTTTTGTGGGGGGTCACAATTCAGCACATACCACCAGTAGATGCTGAGCGCCTAGGAGCACAGCTGCATTGTCCAGGGGCCCCAGCCAGATGTGGCTTCTGCCACATCCCCCTTGGGCCACCCCTGCCTACCCCAGCTGAGGGACACTGGCTGGGCCAGGGGCTTGAGGTCCCATGCAGGGCAGCTACATCCTGAGGGAGGCTCATTCTGTATTCAGCTCAGTCCCGAGGAGAGGAACCAGGGGCTCCCCCTTACTTAGCTAAGGGGCACTCAGTTGCCACGGTGACCTCCGTCTGCTCAGTCAGACACACATGGCCCAGCCACTTCTCTGGGCTGGAGGGCTCCCCACCCCCATCAGAGTTCACACTGAGTGTTGAGTCCCTTGGTGACAAAAACATGGAAACGGTTGCCATGACAGCCATTCTTTGGAGCCCTCAGACTGGAGTGCAAAGTTCAGGATGCCCAGGAACAGCTGAAATGAAAATATGGGAAAATCTGCCACCTCCCTCACGCCAGAAGGGTGAGTGACTTGGATGGTGCTGGATGAGCCCCTGGGCCTGGCCATCCCTGCCTCTCCCCATACCCTGGGCACAGGAGGGGAGCAGGGAGGGCCCTGAGAGTGGCAGAGTGGCCCCTGTGCCCGGAGCTGTCAGTGGAGGTTCCTTGGGCACACGTCCTCGTGGCTGCTGAGCCCGAGCCTGCCTGTGACTCAGTTTCCTCACCTGTAACCTGGAGGGACAAGCTGCTGTTCCTTTCTCAGGAGGGCTGCAGTCCACTCAGTCACCAGGGTAATCTTCAGCCCAGTCCAGGGGTAAAGGGCATGGAGCGTGCTGGATGGGCTCATTAAGGGGAAGGAGCCCTACTCTGACCGAGGGGACAGGGATGGCCCAGGGCATATGGACTCGGCCCAGCCTGCTGGGGGTGTGGCCAGTTCCTGTAGACTTCCACTGGCCTTCCTGGGCCCCAGTAGACTAGTGTCTGGGTCCTTGAATGGAGGTCATTGTGGCAGAGGCCTCTCCATTTATTCCTTGGACTGGGGGGAATGAATATGTGCCCCCCTATCAGAGGTTCCCCAACTAGGCCCCATGGGGCTCTAGCGACCTGAAATGCACCAACACACACATATGCGTAGGTGCCACACACCCATGCATGTGTGCGCGCACGTGCGCACACACACATGCACGCGTGCACACACACGCACACACACACACACATTTGTAGATAAAAGCTCTGGAAAGTCCTGCGATAAAGCAAGGATTTCACAAATATATTTAAGGTTCCCCCTCCTTAAAAGCATTTCCCATGATTCTTAAAGTACCTCTTAATGTCCTGCAGAAATAACATTTGGTAACACTTACTAGGGCACCGATTCTCAAAGTGTGTTCCCTGGATCAGCATCTGCAGCAGCACTTGGGAATTTGGGAAGTGCATATTCGGGGAGCC
Organism: Lyroderma lyra; assembly: GCA_004026885.1. Lineage (NCBI taxonomy): Eukaryota > Metazoa > Chordata > Mammalia > Chiroptera > Megadermatidae > Lyroderma > Lyroderma lyra. The sequence continues at coordinate 20,962 of PVJL010016335.1, forward strand.
CCATCCCAGATCTACTGAATTAGAAACTCGTGTTTTGACAAACCTTCCAGGGGAGTCTGGTGCATGCTGCAGGTTGAGAACTCCTATACTAGGGGAAGGTTGGCAGAGAATCGGGAGGAAGGGGAATGGCCTGGGGAATGGCCACCCTGAAGGGCAGGTTCAGGGTGCACTGCACCTGGGCATTGAGTTCCCATTAGGGTTTTCTTACATTGGGTCAAGGGCAAGGTTGTGTGTCTAGAGGTGTTATGAGGCTTACTGTTCAGTGACTGGGGCCTTTGGGAATGCCTAAGGGAGGTCACCTAAGAAGGTTCCCTCAAGGCCTGTGAGGAGTAGCCTGC
>PVJL010016336.1:0-21266 GCA_004026885.1 Lyroderma lyra
CCTCCCCCGCCCCGTCCCGCCCCGCCCCCTCCCGGGGTGCAGCGCCTGAGGGGATAGGGCAGGAGGACCCAGCACCCACTTTGGCAGAGGGCGGGAACCCACGAGGTTGGACCAGACACCCAAATAAAGGCCGAAGAGGAGCCCTTGCCGCTCTGCCCTAAATGCTTTTAGAAGCGCGTGCTGCGAGGGGAGGGGCGCCGCCCGCTTGGAAACTCCGGGTGGCCGCGGGGCGACGTGCTGCAAAGGACAGCCCTCCTGGTTGGCACGAGGCCTTCCCTCCCCCGAACGCGAGGGCACGCGTGTCCCTTGGTCAGAGAGGGGGCTGCGCCTGCGGGAGCCGCAGCGGTGACGTGGCGGGTGGGCACGCGGTGGGCATGGCCGTGCAGCTGGACCTGACCTTTGAGGACTCCTGCGGGGTGTTCGCCTTCCTCTCCAAGGCCGGGGACGCCTGCCGGTCAGCGGCCCGGAGAGCTTCCTTCCTGTCTGCTCAGGGGACCCGCGGAAATGCACGTAAGGGAGCCACTCTTTATTAGGCTGGGGGTTGCCCACCTGGACCCCCGCGTGCCCGACCCTGGCACCCTTAGGGCCCCCCATGTCCCAGGACACAGTACGGGGTCCCAGCAGTGTGGGTCCTTTTCCACGGGTGGGCAGCCAGGAGCGGGTAGAGGCTAGACTTGAACTTGGAGCCCCTGGTTCCAAGTTCACATGTTTACAAACTGGCCACATGTTGAGCTAGACTTTAAGGAGCTGCTCTCGCCCCCACTGGGCAGCTGTGTGAGTAGGTGAAGCCCCGGGGGAAAGCGTCCCTGCAGAAGTGTCCCCAGCCCGGCCCTGAGGCCTGGGTGGCGGGGGGAGGTCTTCCTAAGCTCGTCGGGCGTAGATGCTCAGGGCGGGGTCTTGTTCCAGCTCCCCGGACGGGAAGCTCCGGTCCCCACGCCATCCCGGCACTGCCCATGACCAGCCCCGGGGTCCCAGCGCGCTCTGGGGGCGCGGCCACCGCGTCAGTGTGAGTGACAGCACGCCTCGCACCTGCCGTCTGGCTGGAGTGCCACGTCAGGGAGGACACGGCCGCACCTCCGGCTGTGACACCTGGTGCACACCCCTCCCTGGGCAGATCGCGTCACCTGCCCTCACGGCTCACTTCTCACCTCCAGGACCTTGGTCGTGATCAGGAGTCCCCTGTCCCCTAGCTGTCGTCCCTGTGACCCCCTCGGCCCGGCCTCCTGCCCAGCCCTCGTGGCGTCTTTCCTCTGACCGTCCATCGCCTTTCATGTATACTTCCCTCCTGGTCATTTCCACTGTCCCTGAGGCCCCCACTGTGCACGGAGGGTCGTGACAGGTTTACGTTATCACCAGGGCCCACGTGCCAGCGACCTGTGCGGAGGGCTGCTGAGGGCCAGCGTGGTTAAGGAGTCATCCATGGGCGGCGGGGGCGGCCTGGCTTGTGGGGGGCTCTTCCAGCACGCCTGGTGGGCAGCACTGTGGACAGCCCGGGACACCCGTCCCCCTGGCAGAGCCTTGACGTTCCGGTGGCATTCCGGAACACTCCCTGGCTGCTCTCTTGGGTAGATCATAATTTTCCAAGGCGGCCGATCTTTTCTGTTGCAGGTCACATTAAGCTTTGCATCAGGTGTTGCTCCGCACTCGGGTGTATGCAGTGCACACGGCCAGGGACGGCGGTACTGACCCCTCAGTTAACACTCTGTATTTCAGTCGGACACGTTCGCATTGCGGTTTGAATATGAATCGTCCCTGCCCCAATGCTGAATGAATACATCACCCCAAACCTGTAGTGCGTGTGTAGTCATACTTCACGCGTGCCGGTCTGCCTGCGGACTCGTGCTGTTTAAATGGCTTGCAACATATTATCGAGGTAACGGTAATGACATCGCGGGGCTGCTGTTCAGTTTACGAGACGTTTTGTAAAATAAAACCAAGTGCGTATGTGCTCACACGCGTGGCTTACACTGTAAACAAAGCACGATTTATGTGCGTGGCCTGTGACGTGCTGTTTCGTTGCTCTCTGAGTGCTCATGTCACCAGGTCCTTCCCCACAGAAACACGGGAACGGCTGAGGTGAGCCAATGTGGGACAGTCACAGAACTGGAGAAACCTGCCTTCTGTTGCTCAGTGACTCCCCGTCGCCGTCCCAGCCACCACAGCAGAGCCGGCTCCGTGTGCAGACCTCAGCCTGACGAGCAGCGGACTGAACAGCCTCGGGCCCACAGACCACCCCGTGTTAGTGCTGGACCGTAAACGTGGTCACAGCGTAGCCTGCATTTACCGAGCACCCTCCTGGCTGAGACCTGCAGCACTGTCTCCTTTCACCCCACTAACCGCCGCCTGGGGGATCGGAGGCAGCGCTGCTGTGGGGTGGGGTCAGAGCCTCCAGAAGCCCTCCTCCTGCCCGGCGCCGGCGCTGTATTAGAGCCAGCCAGCTTAGGACAGCTCAGGCCTCCTGCTGGGGGCGGCCTGGCCCCCGCAGCCAGGACCAGTCATGGCATTCGTCCTTGGTAAGAGGACACAGGTGACAGCGAAGGGTAGATGCACTACAGGGTACGAGAGAGAAACCGTCCTGCAAGCAGGACCCCTTGGGAGACGCAGGGCAGGAAGGAGATTCCTGGGCATTAAGAAGGTTTAAGGGGCTCGATTTACCTCCTGTTCTGTGGCCCGGACCCCCCATCAGGTGCGGTTCACAAACTGGGGACGGGGGGCTGTAGTTAAAGTGACAGTTTACAAAGGTGCCTGTTCTCCTTTTGCCCTGCCAACTCCCACGTGGAAAAATCTCTCCCCCAGGTGTTCCCCATGCAGTGCTCCCTTGGGTGCTGTGGTTCCCCCCCCAGGTGTTCCCTGCACATCCTGCCCTCCAGCGGCTGCTTGTCCCTGATAACATGGGGGTGGCATCCCAGAGAGGACAGCATTGGGGAACAGACACACCCGAACAAATTTCTCTTCTTGTGGGGTCTCCCTATGCCCTCCCCACACACCCCTTAGTCTTTGACAAGAAGATACAGCCATCGTGTTTGTTTTCCGTGTGTGTGTGTGTGTGTGTGTGTGTGTATGCGCGCACGCGTGTGCGTGTGTGTGCATGTGTGTGTGCATGCGTGTGTGTGTGCGTGTGTGCATGCGCATGTGTGTGCATATGTGCGTGCACGTGTGTGTGCGTGTGCACGCGCATGCGGGTTCGTGTGTGTGTGCGTTTGTGCATGTGTGCGCGTGTGTGTCTGTGCACGTGTGTGCGTGCGTGTGTGTATGCGTGTCTATGCGTGTGTACGGTGTGCGTGCGTGTGTGTGCGCGTGTAACCTTATGCATTTCATTCACTGAGGTTTACGTGGGAATGTATCATTTCTGGTTTATACTGCAAGTTTCATGCACAGTTAGGGCCTGGCCCGGTGAGGCACGTGTCCCCGCAAGGCCGTGTGTGCTCCCTGTCAGGGATTTCGGGGTTGTGGAGGCTGTGGGTTCTGACAGAGGTGTGGCCCATGCAGAGCGTGGGCTCAGACCCTCTTCACAGCAAATATGGGGGGCAAACCCCGAGCAGGGCAGGCGCTAGGGGGTGGGAAGAGGCACCGGGCGCACAGTGCAGATGGCCAGCACGGCGCTGAGTGTGAGGCCTCCTGGCTTTGCTCAGGGCCGGGGGCCTCTCCTTGTGGGGCCCGCTTGGGGGAGGAGCTGAGTACTGAACCCTGAGGCCTCAGAAGGCCTGTGCTCCCCCAGGGTCTATCTCCACCCCTCGTAGCACTCTCCCCAGGTGCAGATGTGAGTGCTTTGTGCCTTTCTGTCCTGTCAGTACCTCCACTGACCTGTGGACCCTATGATGCCTGGGGTCCCTCTGTTCTGTGTTGCACATGAGCACCCCCGACGCAGCACCCCACAGCCTTCCCAGAAGGACACAGGAGTGCTGGCCGGAGAAGGTGCGGGTCCCCGGGACGTGGGGCAGAATGAGCGCCTCACGGGTCCCCAGACACAGGGTACAGGCTGCCCGTGTGGGACACTCTATGCACCCTGACCCACGAAGGGCCCTGGACTGTGGCCGCAGAGCGAGGTGAGGACAGCTGAGGTGGCCCTCCCACCTCCAGGAGGCTTCAGGGCGGTGCAGGGACTCCAGAACCCCAGCCTGGTGTCGAGTGCTCCCCTACCCCGTCACCGTCACCCGTGGAACCACTCCGTGAGTGCGTGTGACTGGGCTAGCTCAGTGAACCTCCGGATTCTTCCACGACCCATAGTCGCTGGTACGTGGAGCTCAGCTGGCACTGCCCCAGGTCCCAGGAGGCCTGACCTTCAGGGACACACACACTTGCACTGGGCCCGTCGGGTGGCGGCCCCCGCGCCCTGGAACCCTCACCGCCCAGCAGCTCAGCCCGCAGGGCTCCCCAGCCGCCTGCATTCTGCTCGTTTGCTGGGCGGCGGCTCGTGAGGGCTCTGTGTCGTGGTCTCCTGGGATCGGCCGTGTCTCTCCCCGGTCACTCGGGCCCGAGGGGTGGGGGTGGGGGAAGGCGAGCTCCCGCGACAGCGCAGTGCGATGCTTGGTGCTCCTCAGCGCATCCGCCAGGTTGTAATTACTGGGCAGATGACAGGGGAGGGTGACAGGTCGCAGTCCACGGGAGAGCATTCCTTCAAAGCCGCTTAAAAACCAGAGCAGTTAGAGAGGAACCGAGTGAGCAGGTCACAGGGGAGGAGCTCCGCGGGGCGGTGGGGGTGGGCTGCAGCTCCGGGGGGTGGGGTCAGCTCTGGGGGTGGGGCCAGCTCGGGGGCGGGGCGTGGGGGCCTGCTGGAAGAGGGGAGGCTGGCCCTGCTGGAGGCTGGGGCCCAGCTCTGGGGCGGGGTGGGCCCAGCTGTGGGGGAGGGCCCAGCACCGGGGCGGGTGGGGGGTGGGGGGGGGGGGGGGGAGTGGGGCGCAGCCCCAGCTTCCCGGCCGTCTCCTCCCCCAATTCCCTCCTTCGCGCCTCTCCCCCCTCTCCTTTCAGGCCTCTGAGCTTTAATAGGTTCCTACAGCTCTTTGCCTGAGCAGCTGTTTCGTGGCAAGAAAGCCGCGGCCGATTTGTAAGGCGGCAGACCCCGCTAATTAGTCCGATGAAGTTGCCTTCCTGACAGTGGCCCTGATGGTGGAGGAGGCGACACACCTCCGAGTGACTGCACAGGAGGCCTGTCCCACGGTCCCCGGGAGCATGTCCACCCTCGTTACCGATTCCGTGATAATCACCATTCCCGGGAAATCCGCCCAGAGCAGTTCCGTCACCATGAGACCCTGTAATCATCTTGGGGGGCCTCGTCCCTGTGATGTTTTTGGAGTGCCACGTTCCTGTGATGTTTTGGGGGTGCTGCGTGCCTGTTCTCTTCTTGGGGTGCCACATCCCTGGGATGTTTTTGGGATGCTGCATCCTTGTGATGTTTTTGGGGTGCTGTGTGCCTGTGATATTTTTGGGGTGCCCCGTGCCCAGCACTAGGGGAGTGGGAGTTAAGGTGTTTTGTCTGGTGTGGGGACAGGGAAACGTGCACTGACTCGGGTGCAGGGACCTGCTGCCCATGTGTCCTTTGGTCCCGTCCACTTGCAGAGCAACTCTTGGCCCCTGTGGACGGCCAGCTGCAGGGGGACCAGGCCCACCTCCTGGTGGACATGACGGAAGGCACCTCTCCCACGGGCTTAGTGGCCCTCCCTCTCCTCCTGCACTTCATCACCTCCCCTGAGAGGTTACAAGGCCCAGAGACCGTCTCCTGCAACTGCTGCCCCTGCCGATAGGAAGTGGGGCCCAGGATGGGGCAGGAACTCGCCTCACGTCAGCCCACTCTCCTTGTCACTAGCCCCATTCCCAGTGTGTCTGGATCACCCATTGCAGTGGCACTTTGTGAGGAACAGCCCTCCGTCCTCCATGGCTCCGGGCAGCTAACGTGCATTTCTCACTCTGGGCCTTAGGTTGGATGTGGGACTTGGCTCCGGGCTGTAGGTCAGGTCTGTCCCCGTGCCCTTCATTCCAGGGCCCAGGCTGAAGGGAAGGTGGCTCCCTGGGGCGTGTTTCCGCAATGGCAGCGGGAGCAGGAGAGGGCGAGTCAGATCACGTGAACCCACTAAACCCTGTGGGCACGTCCCGTCTCGCCCACGTTCACTGGCCGAGCCCAAAGCCACCAAAGCCACCAGCTGCCTGCTGTCCCAGGGGCCCTTGCACCTCACGGAGCCATAGGCAGAGGGTCTCATTCCAGGGAGACGGGAAACTACCCAGCCTGTCACATGCTCACCTCTTCCTGCCACAACGGAAGGAGCTTTCTAGAAGGCGAATTGGGTGAAATGGCTTCCCCGACGTCTTGAACATTATCGGGAGCTCCCTGTTACCTCCAGGACTGTCTTAAAACTCCCGAGGTGGGGTCCTAGCAGGTAGCCCCGTCTGCCCCGCCCTCACTTCCTCCTGAGTTAGACGCAGTCGGCCCCTGAGAGCCCTGACCGGGCGCCGTTCGCCAACACAGAGGAGCCAGGAGGTGGTCCCCTCTGGGCCCTGTGCCGGCGGCTGCAGCTCCGGGCAGGGTCCCGGGCGTGCCCTGGAGTGTGCTGGTGCCTGACTCACTACCCTTACACAGCTTAGTGAGTTGTGCTGTGCTTGCTCCGGCAGCACACAGACTAAAGTTGGAGTAAGTTGTGTCGGTCAATTAAATGAGAGTGAAAACAGCCTTCTTGGCCCCTGAAAGCCCAGTAGAACGTCCTAGGAGGACTCAGCAGGCGTGGCCTCCTGATGGAAAGCCCTGTCAGAGGGACGACAGTGTTCATGGGAGGGACCCAATCCTGAAGGGACAAGTTCTGCACACAGATGGTGTGTCAGTGTGCCCATAGGGTCGGGCCACCAGGAGGGTGCCACATGCAGGCTGGTGGCAGGGACCCCACATGGCCTTCCCCACAGGCTGAGTCGATTCCACCCCTTCTGCATGAGCATGGTCTTCACTGTCCTTGCTCACAGAGTGGGGGGTACAGTTGCATGGGCCGCAGGGGACGGGGGCCTGCAGCACGGGAAGGGTGGGGCCCAGTGGGGTCCTTGCTGCTGTCAAAACCCTTGGCCCTGGAGAAGCCCCTCAGGACACAGGACTGGTTGAGTCTGCCTCAGCCGTGGGACATGTGCACCTAACAGCGAGCCTACCTCCACCCTCCAGGTGGGGCTCTGCTCACTGACCCTCCCCTGCCCAGGAGGCGGGACCAGGAGCCACAGCTCCGCCCAGGGACCCGCCATCCTCCCTGGCCTGCCTGGTGACAGAAAGGACACACCCAGCTTGCATTCTTTTTTTTCCCCCAGGGAACTACCCCACGTCTGCCCACGAATTCTTCCTCACGGGTAGGGGGGAGCTGCAATGCCCTTGAATGCGTTTGTTCCTAGCAATTTACACTCAACTTCAAAAATAATCTTAATATCCAGACTTCTGCGGGGGGGGACTGCTGTAAGGGAAATACAGTGTTTTCCAAGGGGTAAACAAAACAAGCTACAGTGAGTGGAGGTTCCCCTCGTCTCCGTTCAGCTGTAAACACCGTTTTTAATGAAATAAGGTGTAAGACAAACGATCATTTCTGCCTCCTGCCCCCGTTTCAGGGAGCAGAAAACTGAGCTGGGGTTTCTCCTTGTCTCATTCCCTAATTCGTAAAGTAATTTGACAAAAACAAACAAGTAAACTGAAGGGACTGGTGAGCTGATCGGTAACTCTCGGAAGAGAACGGCAGCTTCTCGGCTTTTAGATGAATTCATTTTGTTCAGCGCAGATGTGTTAAATCTATTCAGATCCACATATTCGAGATGAGTTATTTTACTACATTGTTGTGCTGTATAAAATGAGTTATTTTGGTGAATTAAATGCTGGGGTGTAATTTTCAAAGGAAACAGATTTGTAAATGCAGCACAATTTATGGCAGTGTTTCAACGTGATTATTAAATATTACGGGAAATACATCTCATCATCTTTACCTTTTTGCTTTTGTCTTTTTTTTACCCGTGTACAAGTTGCTGTGTGAGTGGGTGTGGCAGCTCCAAAAACGTCAGAGAAAACAGCTGTCACCGTTCATGGAATTCTGTCCCCTCAAAGGACACACACATCCTCCTGTGCTGACCAGCGGCACCGAGTCTCAGAGCCGTTTGCAATCTGTCCTGAGAACCCGAAGAGGGATGCAGCCTCGTCCCATTGAAAACCGGTCCCACGAGTCTGCAGTCGGACAAGACTGCGGTGCCCAGAGGTGCAGCCCTTGATTCGTGTATTGGGCCTTTTTGAGTCCTTGACTTCCAAACCACTTGGCCGATGACGGAAAAGGAACTCTGAGACTCTCCGTGCAGGACGGAAGGTTGTGGCGACAAGCCTTCTTCCGTGGGGCTGTGGTCAGCATCATGGCCCTTTCTACCGCGGGGTCAAATCCAGCCGTCCAGGCCACCGCGCCCCCATCACCGAGCGCTCCCTCCCCGCGCAGCCCTGCCTGCCTCCAGCCGGAACCCCTAACGATGCTGCCCGACTCGGATCCTGCGAGCGGCCTGCGAGTCAGCTGCGGAGGCTGGGACGGCCACTGCGTTCTTGTCACTGACTGCGGCCGGCTCTCCACGGTCAGGTGCGGGCAAAACCACGACTGGGGGGACGCGAGAGCACGAAGCCCAGGTTTTGTGGGGGCAGAGCCCCGTCGGCGCGCTCAGGACACGGAGGCCCCGCGGGGACGAGTCTGAGGGCGAACAGGTCCCCAGACCCAACGCGGCTGGTGCGCGCAGACGTCTCTGCAGATTTCAGGCCGGAAAGAACGTGCATGAGAACGTCCTGCGAGAACAATGTCGAAAACAAAGCCCTCGCTTTCCCCGTTCTGTTTTGCATCCGACCCCGGACTGAATGCAGCGAGACAAGGACGCCTGGAGCGAGCGAAGAAACGACAAGAACTCACGCCGCCGACTTCTGGGAAAGCCCCGCTGACTTCCGGGCCAACCCCGCTGACTTCCGGGCCAACCCCGCTGACTTCCGGGCCCAGCAGCCGAGCGAAGGGACTCGGAGCGCCGGCGCTGGAGAGGCATTTAGCCCCAGATTCGGAGCCTCCGGGGCCGACAAGAGACGGGCAAGGGCCCCGCGCGCTGCGCAGGAACGTCCCGCCCGGGGCTGAGCTGGGGCTGGGCCGCCCAGGCCGCGTCCTCCGCCCCCTCTCGAAGGAGCTGCAGCGATTTGGCGGCGGAGCCGGGCCGCCGCCTGCCAGCCCCACCTGCCGAAGGGACTCCGTCCAGCTGTTTCCAGGAGCTCATCGCCTGCAAAGGTGTATCAGGGAGAAACGCGCTAATAAAAAACATGATGAATCAGGAGCCCCGCGTCCGCGCCGTGATGAGGGCGGCTCCGGACCCCGCGCCCTGCCCCCCGGGCCTGGGCCCAGGGGGGCAGACACAGCGGCCCGGGTCGGGGGGCCACCCGCCGGCGTGCTTCCTGCTGACCGGAGCCCCTGTTGTCCTTGGAGCAGGTGGGCGCCCTGGTGGCAGGACGCGGGGAGAGTCAGGCCACTTGGCTGCTCACGTTGGCGGGGGGCGGGGGCAGCCTGATGCAGGGGGTCGGGCTTCGGGCGCGTGTCCTCAGAACCCGTCCCCCCAGCCCCGGTGGGAGCCGCAGCCCAGGCCCCTGGGAGCAACCGCGTGATGCTCGCGTGGAAGGCGTCGTTTCCCACAGCGGCTCCTACAGGCGGGCTGAGTGCTCGGCTCGCCCCACTCCACCCCCAGGAGGCCTGGGGTCCCCCCGCACAGCCCGGTGCGGCCTGCCGAGTTCCCAGAAGGACTTTGTCACCCACCCGTTGTCACCTCCCCTGCTACCGTCTGGCCTGGGCTCAGGTGATCAGGATGCTGAGTCCTGGGTCTGTTTTAACTCAAAGAAGGGGCGTTCGGCAGACTCAGCCCACTTGGGTTCACGTACAGGTGTGCTTCGGGCATCTGCTCTGAGCTGGGGGCTGCAGGGGGAGAGGACAGACTGCCCCCGACTTGGGGGTCAGCGACTGGCTGCGGACGAGAAGCAAAGCGAGACAGAGGTCACAGCCTCCCAAACGGCTCCCGAATGGGGGTCTTGCTGTGCGTTTCCCTTTAACAAGGTGGGCGTGGCCAGTACATGCCTGACGTCCTCACGCTCGCCGGACGTCCCGCTGCAGGTTGAAAGCATTAGCGCCTGGCGTCGGTGCTGTGAGGCCAGCCCTGAGTCGTGATTCCTGGGCCTGGAGGACGGGTCGCTGCCTGCACAGCGTGTGGCCGAGCGCGGCTCCCCAAGCCCCTGTGCTGCTCCGCGCAATGCTGGTCTGGGGACGACACGGGGACGACACTCTCTGGTTCCCGAGAGCCTCGCACTCGGAGGACGGCCACAGCAGCCCGAGAGCAGGGCGGCGCCCCGGAGGAGGCGAGGCTCCATCACTGAGCGGGTTGCAGGTGCGTCTTTGTGTCCCCTCGTTTGCTGCTCCCCGCGCTCGAGGCCAGGAGGCAGGGCTGCACTCGGCGGGGTTCCGCTCGGCCTCCCCGGCTGTGCACAGCGGGTTCCCTGTGAGATTTAGGGGAGGAAGAGGTCAGCAGGGAGCCGGACGGAGGGCATTTCAGCCCAGCGTGGGCGTGCATGTGCAGGAGGGACAGGGCGTCTCAGCCCAGCGTGTGCATGCACGTGCAGGGGGGCGGAGTCTTTGCCCAGTGTGTGCGTGCACGTGCAGGGGGGACAGGGCATTTCAGCCCAGCACGTGTGTTCACGTGCCGGGGGGACGGCGTGTCATTCTAGCATGTGCGTGCACGTGCAGGGGGGACAGGGCGTGTCAGCCCAGCGTGTGCGTGCAGGTGCAGGAGGGAGGGGGCGTCTCAGCCCAGCGTGTGCGTGCACGTGAAGGGGAGGAAGCAGAGGCTGGGCTGGACAACGTGTGATGCCTTGGGACAGAGGGGATGGAGCGCCCAGAGGCCAGCACTGGGGGCCGGGTGGGTCAGCACCAGCGTGCCCTTTTGGGTTGGCTGGGCTGGGCACAGTCCTGCCAGGCCCCCGGGGGTCACCACCGCCCACCCCTCTCCTCTGAAGGCAGGACAGCCGAGCACACTTGGCACGAGCGACGTCTGAATAGGTGGCAGCGTCCTTCCCAGGGACCAACACGCTGTGCGCGTCCCAGGGAGACCGAGTCCAGGCCACACAGACACCCGCTTGTCCGAGTCATGCTGTGAGGGGCGGTGCACCCCTGGGACCACGGCAGCGCCCCTGTTCCCCCGCCTCGCCCTGGGCGGCCCGGCCCACTTCCTGGGGCTGCCCAGTGCCGCGGTCACCTCTGCCTGGTGGGCCTCGGGCTCTCCTGCGCAGGTAGAGCCGTCTGTCCCCGGGCGGCCCGCACGTGTGTGGCAGGCGGCTTTTTCTCATCGCGGGTTTTGAAATCCCCCGTCTGCTCCCGAGCTCTGCGGAAGGCCGCTGTGCGAGACGGTGTGGCCTCCGCCACGCGCCCCCGTTAATCCTGCGATGAAACGCTTCGCCCGCGATGCCACCAGACGTTGCACGAGGGCCCAGCAGCCCCGCCGTGGAGCTGTGGGTGTTGGCGGGGCGGGCTCTCCCCTCCCGCTCTGTCCTCCCAAGCAGGAGGCGCGCGGTGATTAATGCCATTTAGTGTAAACGGTAAACGTTTGGGGAAGTGGTGCAATTTGTTTTAAGTACTGCTCTCGGCGAGGCCACGCAGAGCCCCCTCCGATTTCTGGTTTTGTGCTCAAGAGCTAATGAACTGAATTCTCCGTCAACACCGGCCAGAGATGCAAATGAGAAGACAGCGACTCCAAACGCGCGGGACCCGGGAGAAAGCTAATTCTACCCCATTGACTCCGTAACCTTTTTGGATCAGCGGCGTTGAGACTGATTAATCAGCCGTGATTAGCATTTATTGAAGCTTTTGACACTGGCCCATTGTTGGTTGGTGCTGGCCTCTTTCTCCCCTCTTCTCTCCTTTCCCGCTTTCCTTGCCCGGGGCCCACAGTTTCTGCCGCGTGCAACCACGCGTCTGTCAGCCTGGACGGTCCCAGCCAGCCTTTAAGGACGTGCTCTGGTGGCGTGCCCTTGCTTGTGCGGCAGGCTCGGCTGTTTAATTGTGGAGGTGGCCCCGGTGGCCGCGTGCTCCCAGTGTTTAGCGGGGCTGGAAATATGGGTGTTAGGAGACAAACTGGCAGGTGGCTGACGAGGCGTTTTTACTCATAACACACCAGTAAAACTTTAACTCAGAAGATTTAGTGGGAGCGCGTCCCAGCCAGCAAGCTGCAGCCATATGCAGATTTTTTTTCAAACTTCCAAACTGATGGTTTTGCAAAGTGTGCATAAGCAGGCTTTATTGATTATGATGTTAAAAATTGAAAGCGTCAGTATCATTTAGCCTGAGACAGTTTTAAAGGAAAAATGAACATTCATTTTCATTATGAACTACAGAAAGGCCAGGGGCTGGTGAGGTCCACATTCATTATTTCTTAAATTCCAGAGAGGACGTCTCTCAGTGAGGTGTCTCCTAAAATAAAAAAAAGAAAAGAAAAAAAAATAAAAGAAAAACAACCGCGTGCCCTTGAAGGATGTGAGCCAAGCCGCACAGCACCTCCTGACAGTGAGGTTACAGGGACACTGTGGGGGCTGCAGTAGCACGTTGGGCGTGGTCCTCACACTGTGTTCAGTGTGCACTGACCGTCCCCAAACTGCCGTGTGACTCTGAGGCCCTGACGGGGACCCACAGAACTCGGCAGGCCGGCCCAGCACCCCGGCACCCAGCCTGGCCCATCCGCTGACCAGGACCGCTCGCCTGGGGGAGCCAGGCTGCGTCTGGGCTGGGCACAGTGGTGACACGGCCGTGAGTCCTTGTGGGGACAGCTCAGCACCTCACAAGGTGACATTGCACGCTCTCCTGGCTCAGTGTTAAAGATGCATTTATTTCTAGTGCAGTAATGGCTCAATCTGTTTCCTCAGCGCGGAAAACCCTCGCTACGTTACAGAGAACAAACTACAGCAGGGACAGTGAGAGACGCCGGCACAGCGACGTCACCGCCTGCGCCACGGGGGGTCTGTCCACCACTGCGGGGAAGGCCCACTCGCTCGAGTCACGGCCTGGGGGCGCCTCCGACGCCAAAGAAGCCCCGCGTTTCAGAGAAAGTGGGAGCGGCTCCACGCGGCGTCCGAGGGCGGCTGGAGCGTCCTGCCCGGGGCGCTCGCCGCGGCTTGTGGGGTCACGTGGCGCTGTGACGTGGTTGGGCGCAGCCTGGGCTCACAGCTGTGATGGGCACCGCTCCTGGGCCCTGAATCTTTGCACCCGTCTCCTTCTCTCCGTCTTATAGATGGGAGCCTTTAGTTTCAGGAGCGCTGGGCTGTGTGGCTCCCGGAGGCCCCCTCCCGAGCTCTCTGCTTTTCTAGGAGGACAGGGAGCATTGCCCACCCCCAGACTGCGTACACCCCGCTTAGGTCCCCCACCTCCCACAACCCCCTTAAAGGCACACACACGCCTGCTCCTCGGTCCCCCCTTGGGCCTGGGGTCAGAGGGGCTGTGTGTGCAGAACCCCCGATGCTGTAGCTGTGTGGTTTGCACAGTGTGCCTGCAGCCTGCAGGTCCACGCTCCGTGTACCCAGGGGTGACACGGACACACTTCCTGCATCGTCACGGCCTACGTCACTCAGAACAAACATGCGCACGTCACGGGTCTTGGGGAGCTGCTGGGTGAGCATGAACTGTTTGGGTAATTGGAGCAGAGAGAGTCGTGGTGATGCTGGGACAGCCCCTTTCCTGTCACAGGACACGTTGTTCTGGGGCCACCATCTCAGGTGGCTCGGAGCCTCGCGGGGACGTTGGACAGGTTTGATTACCAGAGAGGGTAACGGGGAACCCTCACCCAGTGCCCCGACAAGTGACGGAGCCACTGGGTCATTGGACTGTGGCCGAGGGAGAGCTGCTGAGAAGCTGGCCGGGTGCCTGGGTGGGGACGGAGGCAGGGACCGAGGTGGGGCCAGCGTGCACAGTCCCCAGGGCAGGGCACTGACCTTGCGGGAGGACAGGCGTCAGCAGCTTCCAGCCCACCTTTGCCGGGTCCCTGGGCAGCCCCGGGGGTCAGGAGCAGCTGCAGGGGCTGGACTGGTGGCATTGAGCGAGAGAACCCTTCTCTGGACTCCAGATTCTAAATTGAGACCATTTTAACTTTAGGGATCCAGAAAATTCTCTAGCTCAAGGGCTAGCACGAGCACCAGGAGGGACCGGGAGGCTCAGTGGCATCAAAACGGCCCTGACTCAGCTCTGGGCAGCGCCATGTGGGGTGGGGGTGGGGGTGGGGATGGGGTGTCCTCCTCGGTCCTAAGTCAGCGCTAAGTAGTGCTTGCGGGACCCTGCGTCCCACAGAACTCTGCGCGTTGTGGGCGGGAGAGCCGTGGGTGGCAGACGCGTGCATGGTGCTGGGTGCCCCGCAGAGTGCCAGAGCCTTCTGAAGGAGGGACAACGCAAGGGTTACCAACAGGCTTTACTTTGTATCAGGGCCGCCCCTGACAGCTCCTCCTGCAGCGTTCACCTGGCTCCAGGTTTGCACCGGAGTCCGCCCCCCCAGGAAGCCGTGTTCTCCGGCGGCCCGCACGATGGCACTCAGGGTGCCTGTCCTGTTTGGTTTCCTTGCCGCTGGGACAAGCCCCCCGCCCCACAGGCTCTCGTCTGCCCGGGGAGTTTGATGACTGCTCTAAAGGGGTCACGTTTTCCTCTGAGTGTCCGATCGTTAGAAATTGGTTTAGTGTCCCACGTAGTCACACTAATGCAATGGGACAGGCGGAGGGCGAGATCCATCTTGCACCCACGCGGCTCTGGTACGCTTTCCTCCGAGCCCGCTGCAGCTCAGCACACGTCCCACCGCGTTAATGGACACTTGAAAAATAGAGTACTGCTGGACACGAGGGCTCGATTCCTCCTGATGGACGTTTGGGTTCCGTGGAGTCATGGCGACAAGGTCCAGAGAGCGCTTCCGGCTCCATCTAAAGCTGCTCAGTGTGTGGACGGCAAAGACGCAGTCCTTCCAGAGGGGTGGGGGGCTGACAGCACGCGGGCGGGGCAGGTCTGCGGGTACACGCTGTGCCCGGACGCCACGCCGAGCACCTCGTGCCCCACCGTGACCCCAAGGCGGGTGCCGTCCGGGCCTGGTCCCCGGTGGAGCGGGTGGGGCTGACGGAGTTTCGCTGACCGCTCAGGGTCTCGTGGGCAGCACGTGGCGGAGCCCGGTGTCCTGTGTGCTTGCACCCGCACTCCAGGGTGTGCCTCAGAACCACGTTCGGGCTCTCGATAAACATGTGAATGCACGCACCGCGGAAAGGCCCGCCACGGCCAAAGCACTGGGGAAACCGTGGACACGGCTCAGGGACAGTTCACGCCCCGGCCCGACGTCGTGGGCCTGGGGCCCCTCCTTCCTGGGAGCGTGTGGTGTAGTCTGGAGGGCAGCAGGCCCCTGTTCTGTGCCCCCGGCCACCTCCTCACCCTCGCGCACAGGTGAGGAGCTCTGACGCCCCAAAACAGGGCCTGGGTTGTCCTGTCCGCCCTTTGCCCTTGGAGGCTGGCACAGAAAAGCACCCCAGTCACCTCCGGTCCTTTGGTCTCCGGGAGACACACCCCAGTGCCTCGTGGAGCGTCTCCCCAGCGACGTCCTCAGTGACAGCCCTCGGGTCCCCTTCCAGGGAGGCATGTGTGCACGCCAGGCACCCCCTCCCAGCCTTCGGAGTGGCGTGCGTGCACACGCGCGCACACGCGCGCACACGCGCACCCCGCCTTAGACGGAGCCGCACGCTGGCTGATTCCCAGGCCTACAGTCAGCCCCCCATCAAGAATTAATGCGATCTCACGCACACGCCGTTACTGAGAGATCCTCCGCTGCTTCGTGCCAGGCGTGCCTGTGTAACAGTTTTATCACAAGTCTGACAGCCTCCATAAAAATTCCAGGCATCCTATATCAACAGCCCTCTTTGTACTAAGTTATTAAACATTAAATTTTTATTCGTCATTTGTATTCTGTTATGCAAAATAAGCTCCTTGATAAGATGTGTCTTCTTAATTGGGCCCTCGATGCCGCTTGGATCGGGGTTGTCAGATTAGCTGGAAGAACTGGCACCGCGCGCAGCCAGCTCGCCGCCAGGAGACCAATCGCTCTGCAGCGGCGATGTGAAGTGCGGGGCCAAGCAGAGGGCAGCGCCAGGCCCAGGTGAGGCTCCGCATCTGTGCGCGGCTCCTGCCCGGGCGCTTTTCTCCTGGCATCAGCAGGGCTGATGGAAATAGACTTGTTGGTTGTTTACAGCGTGCAGCTGTGGGCAAGGCTGCATGGGAGTTGTACAAGATTGAAGCAAATTTGTACTGAGACTAAAATATTGAGCTTTGCTCCCGTCAGCAGTCTCCGGGATCTTATTGTCGAAAACTTTATCTCGTTGTAACCTTCCCCAGGGTGGTTTTCATTTGCAGCTGCCCCGTTCTGTCTCTCATCCCCCGTCCCCCGCCGCCGTGTGCGTCCTGAGCAGGAGCGCCGTGCCCCCCGCCCCCCGCAGCAGGGCCGCGCGGAGGGCTGGTGACACGGCGGCCGGCCGGGCTCCGGGCCTGTGTGGACCCCCCGCGACGTGGTGGGCGACGCCCCTTGCTGTCTGCGTTCAAGAACGCCTGCGAGCCCGTCCGAGGCGGTGGCCGTCCCACCGTGTGACGCCAGGTTAGTGGCTGCAGGTCTCTCCGTCCTCGGAGGGAAAGAAAGAATTGAAGCAAACTCCCCAGGGACCCTGCAGCAATGTCAGCGGCACAGTGGGGACACGCAGCTCCAAGTTAGGGCCCACTGACCCGGTCACTGAGGTCACACCATTGTCCCTGGTAGACCCTTTGTGTCCTTAACAAGTAGTGTGTGTGTCTGTGTGTGTCTTGTTTGTGTGTGCCTGTATGTGTGTGTCTCCATGTCTTTGTGTGTGTCTCTGTGTGTCTGGGGACAGGAAGGGACACGGGACTCCTGAACCACAGGACACAGCCCCCCCCGCCCAGGCAGCTGACTGACGGTTACATTTAGGGTGCCTTTGGCTGTGGGGTGGGGTGGGGAGGGCATGTGACAGACCCTTCCAGCGTGTTCTGAATGTCCCTGCCCAACAGGACAGACCCTGTGCCCCTGGGCCCGCTGTGGGGACGACCGGCCTGCCATCTGCTCCCACAGGAGGAGGGCACAGCTCGCAGAGCAATAGGTGGGACCGCTGTGACCCTCAGCTGGGCCACCTCTGCACCCTGGGGGCTTCTCCCCAGGGTGGCTCCCCTCGGTCCGCCCCACGCTACGTGCCCTTGGGCTCTGGGGCCCGGCCGGAGCCCCAGTAGAATCAGGAGCCTCGGCCCGGAGCTCCCCTTGGCGCAGGCAGGCTGAGCTGCCCACAGGGTGGCATTAGCCTGGGCGTCTTCCAATGTGACCTGGTGACGGGTCCCCTGGTGCCCGGCGTCTTAGACCACGTGAGCAGAGGTGGTGAGTCCTGAGAGGCGGGCAGCAGCCCTGCACCAAGCACACAGTCCCTCGTGGCCGTGTCCTCACCCCCAGTAGAGGTCCTGGGGGTGGCCCTCGGCCCGCCGTGCCAAGACCATAGCTTCCACCTCCATCGTCTGCCACCGGGCACGTCACGCTCCTGTGGGGTTTCAGCGCACAGGAGCTCGACTCAGACTCAGAGTCGGAACTGACAAGTGAAAACGTGGCCAAGACAGGGGCCACGTGGAGCCACTAAGCCGTGGTCTTCCTCTGTCCCTTTGTCCTCTGTCCTCTGTGTTAACGTCGTCCACAGGCAGGGCTTGCTCCGCAGTGGAAGGTGACCGACACCGGGGTACACCTACGTTGATCCTGCTGAGAAGTCCCCGCCAGAACCACAGGCCTGATGGTCACCGGCCCAGCTAGGGCCATGCTGCCGCCTGCGCCGCACCGTGACGGGGGAGGAGGGTCTCAGAGGTGTCTGTCCCCTTGTCGTGGTCACTGCCCAACCCAGGAAGTCCTCATTAACGGTATCCATAGGGTCTTAGGAACTGCAGTTTTGAGCAAAACTGCTGCTGCTGCTGAGACCAATGTTAGCAGAGGCTAATGGATAAACACAGGAGGGCGGTTCCCATGGCATATTGCTGGTGACCAAAACGTTACCAAACTTCTAAATAAGGACCCAAAACCCTCCTAACATTAAATGTGGAAATATGTACGTGCTGTACAGACACTTAGGAAGCTTGAATAAAAACGGTAATTTTCCGGCCCGTGTACTCCAGTCCAGGGTCATGGGGGCAGGAGCTCGGGATGCAGGCGTGGGCCCACCCTGCACTGGACGCCCCTCCATCCGGGGTCACGGCACCTAGCACACCCTCCGATGGGACCGTTCCAGCTCGGCCAGTTCAGCTCACATGCACATCTGGGACGCGGAAGGAAACTGGGGGACCCGGAAAAATCCCACATTGACACGCCACACCGCACACACGCATGCCGTGCAGACACACAGCGTGCACATGGCATGGAGACACGCCATACACACACACCGTACATACCACATACACCCACACCCACACACCTCATGCACACACCACACACACCTCATGCACACACACACCACACACACCTCATGCATACACGCCACACACGCCTCATGCACACACACCACACACACGCCTCATGCACGCACGCCACACACACGCCTCATGCACACACACGCCACACACACCACACACACGCCTCATGCACGCACGCCACACACACGCCTCATGCACACACGCCACACACACCATGCACACGCCACATACACACGCTGTGCACACACATAGGTGCGTGTGCTCACAGCGGCCCAGACAGGAATGCTGTTTGTTTTATTCTTTCTCGTCGTCGTTACAAAGCAACACACGCGCCTCATGCGTTACAGTATGAATGGATGAGGTCGTTCGAGGACCTGCTACACATACAAACACTGAATACTACGTCACACACCCAAAGCTAACGTCATGCTGTGTGTCACTGATACCTCAGGTCAGTTTTTGAAGGTGGTCAGAGCTGGTTCCCAGGTGTGTCCTCGGCACCGGGTGTAGGTCAGCCCTGCGTGGGGGTCAGCAAGGGGGAGGGGAAGGATTAGCTTGATGACAGCAGCGTGCACAGGAGACGAGCTGTCAGGCCCCGAGGGGACGGCCTCCCCTTTGGCCTTGGGCTCAGCCTTTCGAAGGGGGCCCCGCTGACCTTTCCCTCTGGGATACCCCTTGCAGCAGGCTGTCCCTCAAATGTGCTGTGCATCCCTTGTCCACGCAGACCCACCTGCAGCTAAGGCCTGCCCCCTGGACCCTTACTCCGATGGAGGTCAAGCCCGCGAACTCCCCGGCCCGCCCCGAGCCCCACGCCCCGCCTCCCACATTCATGGCGCCAGCACGCCTCTCCGCCCGGCGTGCCCCTGGGGCCCTGCCTCGTGAGCGCACAACCACCCAGCACCGAGAGCCCCACGCGCGCAGCCTGGGGGCAGGGGGCGGAAATTGCAATTTCAGGGTCACCTGCTCTGTACCTCGAGCCACTCTGATGACATAACAAGGCCTACGTGGTCTGATGGCCACACAGTGACGGCCCCACAGTGCCGCTGAGGACAAGGACTCGACAGCCTGCCTTGGCCCCACGTGGGAAGTGCCGCGGCCGCGCACGGTAAAGGACATTAGCTACGTGCTGAGCCCGTGCGGCTTGATGAGAAGATCACGGGTCCTGGCAGTCCGTAATTCTCCCAGGCGAAGGCCGACTTCCCACCCTGGAGGGCCGGTCGGCCCCGGGACCGGCGTGGCCTCGCCGTCGGCTCCTGGCTGTGCTTTGACATCTCAGATTTGTGGAGGTCGTGTGCGTGGCAGGGACGGCTGGCTAGAACAGTGACGATGACATCCCTGGCAGGCTCAGCACTGGAAGTCCCGGTTGCGGGCCACCTCATTATCTGCAGGTGCCGTAATGGGGAGCTGAGGGCGGAGCTGTCAGTCACAGAGGGCACCGGGAAGCACAGCCACACGGAAGCTTCCCCCACTCGCCCCTGCCCATGGAGCCGGGAGGAAGCTCCCGGAAGCGGTCTCGCAGGCAGTCCGGCAACGTCAGGCAGAACGCGCGTGGACGTGGCCACCACGAACACAGGCCGCAGGGGCCCCGTGGCGCCCCCGCCGGCCATCCTGAGGCGGAGCTACGGGTCCCTCTGCGTCCTGGGTGTCCCCAGGAGCGTCCCCAGGATGTCCCTGCCATGCGGGGCAGCCATGCCCTTGCTACCAGAACTGGACGCTGCCGCCGGTGCCTGGAAGCTCGCCTGCTGGGCCCAGGCAGGCGGGTCGGCCCTGGACAGCACCCCGGCCCGGCCAGCTCACCCGTACGGACCCGAGGTCCCAGGGGACCGTGTCACGGGGACCCACCTCACGTTCTTACACGCCACCGGTGGGCCTCTGTTCTGAAGTTTCAAGAAACTGTCCTTTAACCTCAAAACTCTGACTTGGTCTTGGATTTATTAAGTAACGTCCACCCAGACGAGCTGTTCTCAGGAGTCCTTCGCTGCCGGCCCAGCTGGGAAGCCTGCAGGTGGGTCCGTAACCGCAGGGCCAGCTCAGGTGGCACCACGCGGGCCAATGGGCACAGAGCAGGCGCCGTGCCTGCCCTCCAGCCGCAACCAGAGCCAAAGGGCAGGACACGACCGGACCTGGAACCCAGAACTGCTCCGTGGCGGAGGGTCCCCTGCCCGGGGAGGTCGGTGTGACACCCTGTACTGTACACGGCCAAGTGCCCAGGCCCACCGTCACCACGCGCCCCTAGCACTTCCGCACACCTGCCCCCAAGGCCTCAAAACCCTGGACTGGGCCCCCCGAGGGCGCCCAGCGTCTCAGCCGTGACCTCCCGACTCCAAACCCTGCCGCTCTGCATCTCGGGCTTTGGAGGCCTGCGGCGCACGGACTTGGGACCGGTGACCTCCCCACAGCGACTGCACCCCCTCGCCATCTCCCAGCTCAGCTTGGCTGGCCACCCCATCATGGCAGAGTGGGTCTGCCCTGCCCCATCACACCTGGAAACACCCCACACGCCGAAACAGTGCCTCCCCTTTCACGTAGTGCTCTTCACGCCTTCCCGTGTGCCTTTCGGAAAAATGGGGTGAAAGCCACTGGTTTCTGGGGATGCCTTTGGCCTGGCTGCGTGTCCTAAGGCACCTTTAACACCTCTGAGCAGCAAATATGAAGGTGACAGTGACAAGTCTGTAGTGCCACTCTGAAAATCAAGGGACACATGCTGAAAAGGCCCAGCATGCCATCAGAACACAGACAGCGAAGGTCCCCCTCCCCCTCCCCTCC
>PVJL010016337.1:0-21292 GCA_004026885.1 Lyroderma lyra
ACCATTTGACCCAGCAATCCCCCTTCTGGGGATCTACCCAAAAGACTTGAAAACCTTTGTCCACAAAGACTTATGTACCCCAATGTTCATCACAGCGCTGTTCACAGTGGCCAAAACATGGAAACAACCAAAGTGCCCTGCGACAGATGACTGGATAAAGGAGTTGTGGTACATATACACAATGGAATATTACTCAGCTATAAGAAAAGATGAAATATTGCCATTTACAACAAAATGGATAGACCTGGAGATCATCATGCTTAGTGAAATAAGCCAGACAGAAAAAACAATGAACTTCATGACATCACTTATATGCAGAATATAAAAACTGTAAGCAACAAAGAAAAAAGAAATGAACAAACAAACAAATAACCCATGGACATAATCAATAGTTTAATGTCATTTGCGGATGAGGGGGATGGGATGGGGAGAAAGGGGAGAGGGTGGGAGATGAGGGAGAGGAAGGTAGATACAGGGTGATGGAAAGAGAAGTCACAATAGGTGGTGAAATTACTATACAACAAGTTGACAACGCCCTGTGGAATTGTATGCCTGAAACCTATGTAATTCTTGCTAACAGATGTCACCCCAAAAAGTCTATTAATAAAAATGAATTAAAAAATTTAAAACAAAAAAATAAATAAATAAAAATAAATTATATAGTACTTTAGTAGGTGATAAATGTTACAGGAAATAGAAAACTTGAATTAGAGTAAAGGATGTTGGGAGTGAATGTGGGGAGGCAGAATGTAATATTAGAAAGAATGGTGGCTTCCTCCCTCTCAAATCCCATATGATACTTCTTTCCTTAATCCACATGTTAAATGATGCTTTTGTTCTCACTCTTCATCTTCCCCTTGAATAATTTCATTCACACCAAGGATTCCATTAAAACCATAAGCAAAAAATTCCCAGGTCCAATCTCCATCCACATGCCCCCCATTGCACATGGGGTGCCTCATCCTGCAGTAAACTGTCACAAATTACAGATTCTTAACTAGAGTTGAAGAACTGCACTCTGAGTGCTTTGGCTGTTTTATAAATTAGAGCTAAGGCTATATCTCACGTTAGCATACCTCACACTCTGTTGAATTTCCAGGGCTGTTTGTAAGGTATCACAAAAGAGCTATGGCATCTCTGCAAAGACCAGAGCTGCTACACCAGGGAGGGACTCTGTTCCAGGATGGCATCTTCAACTCCGGAGCCACTTTTCTTTCTAATTAGAGACCCATGATTGTCCTTGCCCCCACAGTACCTCCTGAGGTACATATTTCTTTTCATTTTTCTTCCTATACTTCTGTCCATAAATTTGTGGATTTATTTCTGGGTTTTCAGTTCTATTCCATTGGTCTATATTTCTGTTTTCTGCCAGTACCGAGTTGTTTTGACTATTGATCCTTTGTAATATAAATAAAAGTCAGGAAGTTTAATGCCACCAGCCTTATTCTTTTTATGTAGTATTGCTTTGGCAATCCGAGGTCTTTTATGGTTCCATATAAATCTGATCATTCTTTTATCTATTTCATGAAAGTATGATTGTGGGATTTTGATCTTCCTTATGTTTTGAATTTCTTTTTAAATTGTTCCTTTTGTTCATGGAGTTCCTTTTTATGTTGCTCATCTTCTTTTTTATCTCAGCTATGGTGTTCTACCAGTATGTTTTCATTTCTCTCAGAGCCCTTTAGAATGGCTACTTTAAATTCTCTGTCTCTTAATTCAGAAACTTCTAGGTATAAGAAGCTGTCTTCTTGATAAATTTCATGTTTTTCTGAGCAGTCTTAGTTTTTAAGGAATTCATCCTGTCTGCTGGGTTATTCCTCTTTGACATGAGAATGTTATGCTCAGCAGAGCCCAGGAGCTCAGATTAGTACTTTTGTGGTGTCTTGCTGTAGGGCAGACACTAGGTGGTACTGGGGGTCAAGTTTTGGGAGAGAGGGGGGTTGTTTATATCTTATTTCTGGTCTCCTGCTATGTTTGGAGGTAGTGCGCACCTGTCCAGGGTCCCTTCGCTTCCTGCAGTTAATTAGTTGGTTGGGGAGGCTGTAGGAGAGGGGAGAGGTCAACAAAAGGTGCTCCGGGGCAGCTCCACCTCCTGCCCTGTGCTAGGGAAGCTGGTTTATGTGGGCTGAGGCTGCTCCTGCTGACTGGGGCGAATGCTATCAAATCCACCTTTCTTCCCAGGCCTGCTCCAGCAACCAGCAATTGGGGTGGAGTCTGTGGGCTAGCACTGCTTGTAAGACCCAGGGGTACATGAGCAGGCATGTGCACCACAAGTCCAAAGCTGTGGGCCTGACCTCAGGCTGTATAAAGGCAGCTGGCTCGTTTCTGCAGTGTGCCAGGAATAGGAACCGCAGCCCTATATAGGAGCCGTACATGCCCACGCTGTGGGTCACAAGGGTGCTGGGAGCCGAGGTGTCATCTCTGCAGTTCAGAGTCTTCACTCAGCCCTCCTACCACTCAAAAGTTCCAGAGGCTGGCTCCCAAGCTCCGTTCCCAACACACCACATCAAAGCCCAGCTCCCCAGCCCAGCTCCCCCACAGTCTCCCACCGTTTTGCCACTTTGCTGGTTTTTAGTCTTGTCGCCTCTTGGCCTTCCCCCTCCCGTGCACTGTGCAGCGATAGGGTCCTGTTGCAATCCGTCTCTACTCCCTCCCCTCTCTCCCATTCGCCCCCTTCTCTCCAACCTTTAGGTGTTTACTTGCGATGCGTGGATTTCTCAGCTGCCGTTGTGTCACTCAGGGTCCTCTTTCTTGGCTCCTGGGTGGCCATTCAATTATGTTTTCTGGCAGAGGCTTTAGGGACCTCCTCTCTAGTCGCCATCTTGTCTGTCTCCTCCCTACACCTCTGCTTCCACTTGCACTTCAAGCATTCCTTTGGCTTTTAAATACATGTGTATGTACACATGTCTGTGTTTGGTGCATGCAGGTGAGCTTTTTCTTAATCTGTGAGAATCAGAAATGGCTACTCTGCATTGCACTAAACCTTTCTGATGTTACGATCCAATGTTTCCAAGGCATCTGCCTCTTCAGTTATTCCTGGTGTGTCCCCCTTATCATACTAGTGACCCAGAGTTAAACTTACCCTTCCAAATGCTAGTGCTTTCCAAAGAAAATAAAATTATATTTCTTGCCAGCTGAGAATTCATAAGAAAGTTTATAAATATCACTAATGAGCAGGAAGAAATGCTAGGGCCAAGGCAGGCTCATTTGTCATAGGGTATATGAAATTGAAAACAATTAAAACTTTGAGAGAAATTGAAAAATTATCATTGAAAAAGTGTCTCATTGGCAATATAATGATGTAGTATCTTAAAAGTAGTGTTTGGAGACAACATAAAAGAAAATATTGCCTTAGCAAATGTTAAAAAATACTAATGAAAGAATCTAGAGAAGTTTGGGACACAGTAAAGGCTAAACATTTGCAGATAATTTTTCATATTGAAATAATTCACTTGATAATACTTGCTTCACTGAGTAAAGACAGAAAAGGGATTTTTGCACCCCATTGCAATGTATTAATTCTAAGTCCATTAAAAAGTACATTTAGTTCTCAGGTTCTGGCTATCAAACTTTATCTCCCTAGACTGTCTTTAAATAAAGGAGAAAGAGAACTAACTTACATTGTTAACTGAAAAAGAAACAAAATATATATTTCCAAAGACTATAAACCATCTGTCTGAAAACACAAGATCTACTATTTGCTCAATCAAGGAGGCAAACATCCATATGAATTCATGGGGATAAAAAAAATGACCTGAAGGACATAATTAAGTCTATATGCCAATAACTATCATTTATTTAGCCTGAAAGGCAAGTTATCCTGTATCTTGGAATGATTCAATGTAGAACATTTAGCAAAATAGAATGGCTAAAACACATACATGCACACAGCACATGTGCACGTATGTGTGTGGGTGTGCCTGACAGTACATGCTTAAGGCTGCTGGAAGTGGAAGGTGGATAAAATATTTCCAAGAAATTGTTCAAGAAAACAATCATTATGGTGGGATGGCAGTTAATAAGTATTAAAGGGGATGAAGGAAGTCGGGAGAACTCGGGAGGAATAAGTCACGAGGAGCACTTTCTGGAGGAGAGCACACAATATGATATTCAGAGATGCTTGGTGAGTTAAGGATGAGCAGAACGTAGCAAAAAGGACTCTAGGAAGAATAATGAATATAGTTGCAAGATCCATCCATGCTCTGATTTTTTCTTTGAGGCCCTGCTTATTACAATTACCTAAAGGCCATGATAACATATGGGCTAGCCCCAAAGCATTGTGATCAGCCCGATGGTGTTCTCCATTATAAAGGGGTGAAAGGATGGAGCTGGAAGAGAAACAGAAAGGTAGGGTGAGTCTCTACTAATGTGGTGGCCAAGGAAATAGGGAGAAGAGAAAAATCCACAGGACTGACTGCACATGTGGAGGAGGACAAGGGAGCCCTCATCTTCCAGGCTCCCAAGCTTCTGGCTTGAGTGACAGGATGGATATCAGTATAATCATCATAGATACTGGGGCAGCAGGTAGGGACAGGAAACCAGATCAATTTGGAATACATTATTTCATGCCTATGGGATCCATAATCAGGGATATCCAGTGGCTAACACCGTTCTCCTAAAGCCTTATCCTCAGAGGTTCTGGAACCTGGCACAATAGAAATATTCTCAGCTCAGAGATGCCTGCTGTCATTAAGCAGATAATTTAAAAGATTTGATGCCTAAGAAGCTTTAAGTTTGTTCTAAACATAAAGTTCTTACAGAGAGAAAAGGGAATCAAATGACACATTTAACAGTCATGAAATAATATACAATGTCACTGGAGGAAAGTGGCCACACACCTTTAACACAAATTTTAGAGCCTGCCTGGCCCTAGGTTGCATCTAGGGTTGGCAGTTTTAGCCAATAAAATTTCAAGGCACCCAGTTAAATTTTAATTACTAAAATATTGCAATATCTGAGACATATTTATACAAAAAATACAGTATGTGAGACACAAACTGAAAAACTGTTGTTTATCTGAAATTCCAATTTCATTGGGCATCCTGTAGTCTATCCCAGTCGCAATGTTATTTGCATACTCTGCTTTGCTGGCACTCAAGTCATCTTTCTTGCAGAAAGGCACACAAAACTCTACTTAAGCATTAAATATGGTTTTTGGCCTTTTCTTTAGAAAAAATAACAACAGTGTATTTATATGGGACATTTGGGACATTTCTCTAAAGGCATAACATTTCTCTCGTAATGACATGCATTAACGTGTCTTAACACCAATGAAATCGGTAAGTTCTTTTAAAATAGAAACGTTATCTTCAAGTACAAAACACATATGAATATATGAAATCTTAAGTCCAGGCTCAATTTTTACAGCAATGAGCATATATTATCTGGAAATGTTTTAGTTAAATAATAAATAAACTGGATTATGATCCATCAGAAGAGCTTCATTAGTTTCATAGGTTGAGGTGCATCATGATGGATTTTGAGATGCCACACCTTCCCATTGGGTCACCTGCCTCCTATGGATTAGGTTTCAGGAGATGCATGATTCAGACCCCTAAGTATTATAACATTTTATGAACTAGAGTGGCAAGACAGTCTAGATGGAAGAGTTATCAATATACTTTCCAGGGGGTTCCCTGGTGGTGTAGTGGCTAGGCTTTGGCGCTCTCACCACCATGGTCTGGGTTCTATCCCTGCTCAGGGAACCAACCAAAAAACAAAAAACAAAACAAAACAAAACAAAACAAAACAAAATACACACACACACACACACACACACACACACACACACACACACACACTTTCCATGAACAGGTAGTAGATGACTAGATGACTCCTAAAACTAAAAGTGACCCATTATTACTTTGATTAATATAAAACTTGTTTAAGCTAGGGAAGCAATATATGTACATAGATTGACACTGTCTTATGCAAACCAGAGCCTGTCATTATCAACATGGCTATTAATCTACTTTTTAAAGATAGGCTGTTTTAACTAGAAAATGAAAAATCAAGTTAGACTTAATTTTCATCTCCCCATTAGGTTCAGTGAATATTGCCCAATGGCACAACTGATTTTAGATTATTTTATATGACAGTACAATTTATTAAGAATATGTTCATGAGATAATATATGTGTAAGTGCCATGCAAAATAATAAGTGCTATACAGATGTACGGTGGCATCATCATCATCATCATATAAAAGAGATGTCACTTGTCATGGAGAATGTGACAATAACTGGACTAAATAAAAACTAGGCAGCACGACAGACATGGCAGTGAAAATGGGACTGTCACAGTCCTGAATCCTAAGGAGGTCTGAGTGGACAACCAAACAAATATTTGACCTTTGGCCTATTCAAGTCAACATCAAATAGGTCAAAAACTACCACCCTCGGAGAAAAAGGCTGGTGGTAGCCACAGTGCCATGGCACCAACTCGCCCAGCAGGTCCAGTTTAAGACAGGTATGTGCAGTCCCAAAACACTAGCGGCAGCCTGCTGTCACCCGGTCTCACCTGTGTCAACCTCCCTCCTGACCTCTGCTCCTAGTTCGTGACAATCAGAATCTAGCACATTCACTCCCTTCATCCCCGAGCAACACCGTTCTTTAACATATACGTCACATTCTACCCTTTGAGTGAACACTTCTCTTACCAAGCCAGCAAACACATACGGCCTGACACCAAATCCTAAAAGCACTACGGCCCGTGCTGTTCCCTAGTTATGTTTTCATTTCTTCAACAAATAACATATAGACCCCAGGGACACAGCAGTGAGAAAAACACACCAAAAATCCCCAACTTCATCTAGTTTACATTCTATTAAGGAAGGCAATCACATGTAAGTAAATGAGCAAAAATGTATTAAGTGCTATACAGAAAATAGATTAGTTATTTTTTAAAAAGTGTATCTCATGGGTTAGCATTCAACTGTTCTGTGGCATCAAGTAGCTATTTGACCTTTGGAGGGTTTTGTTTCTTTAAG
The DNA here is from genome assembly GCA_004026885.1 of Lyroderma lyra. NCBI lineage: Eukaryota > Metazoa > Chordata > Mammalia > Chiroptera > Megadermatidae > Lyroderma > Lyroderma lyra. The sequence continues at coordinate 6,988 of PVJL010016337.1, forward strand.
AAAGAGAGATTTGTAAAATATATTCCTGTTCTAGAATGCTGTGTCCATCAATTAAGGTTTAAAACATCTTAATAACATATATATATACAGTTTTAAAAGAAAGATTAAATTCATCATCCAGTATGGCCTAAACATTGAGGATAGAATTAAAAGTATGTTCAAAATTAGATTGCCTTCTATTTAAAAACAAATTTGAGAGCATATCAACAATTTTTGATGATATAACTTTGGTTCAATATTGGAATCTATTTTTTGTTCAAGATTGTTGAACAAAATAAGGAATTTTTATTCTAAGAGATAGGTTGCACATATTTCAAAGTCATTTTTTAGAATTCGTTCTTTTTATGTGTAAATGTCTGAGACTGAATTCCCACTCTATTTCCTCATAAAATGATACAGAAATAGATGCTAAGTCCTTTTGCTTCCATGGCTGAAAAGAAATGCGTTCCTCTTTCATTTTTTAAACACAAGTTCTGTAACTCTGAATATATGAAGAACCCGTCTCCCTAGTCCCAATAAGTAAGCCATTTGCTAAATCCCACCAAAGAAAGCTATCAATAAAATAACGCAGATTTCAGCGTGATTGCCGGAGTACAGAGAAACTTCTTTCACCCAACAGAAAGCCTGAGGCTAATGTCTGCACCTCACAATTAGTAGTCACTTCTTTTGTGTTAAATACTATAGATATTCCTGGGGGGTCAATAAGAAGATAATGGGAAGGAGGAATCATAATGGAGAACCCATGGCCAGAGTATGTCTGGTAATGACTGCCTGGTTGGTGAAGAGCTAAAGGACAACAGCATGATAGTGTATCAAGTCCAAGGCTACACATGAAGCCCCCTTACAGTTGTTACCCCAAAGTTAGAGTGTGGCATGAAAAAAAGAGTAGAAGGAGTAAGAAAGAGATTTCCAAGAGCAAGAGAGGAGGAATTTCAAGTCACATTTTATTACAACTGCTTTTTGCTATAACTGACATGACAAGAAACTGTCTTCCTTGCTACTTTTTGGTTAACATTCTGGTTTGCCACAGTTTCTTATTATTTCTGCTAACCTGACTAAAAATTAAGTTGTTGTTTTTTTTTCAAGCAATTGTTCAATGCACGACAGATTTCTGGGTAAAAGTTAAAGTACGAGGGTCCATTTTTACTACCATTTTACCCACTCTAAATTTCTAATTTCTCTCCTCCTATAGGCAAGTACCTAAAGGTCTACCTCAACTTCTCTTATTCAAGTCACTGAAATGCAAGGCAGGCAGCTTTCCACTTTCTTTAGAAGCATCTTACATGAAAATTTCCATATTCCCAGCTCCCAACACTGATAAAATTAATCTTAACAATCTGAACATTTATAAAAATAATCCTTTTTTAAGTACAATAACTATAGACTTTCAAAACAGAAAGAAATAAAGCACCTTACTCATATCCAAATTTATTGTGTTCTATTTAGGAATTAACTGCTATCAGAGTAGATCATGGAATGCCAGTTCTATACAGAGAGAATAAATAAATTTAGTAATGAACCTGGTGCGGCTGAATGGAATGACACCTCGACACTGTGAAACTGTCTTCTTTGTACTTTAGTTTCCTTTCCCATGCACAGAAAAAATGACTTGTACTGTGTGTTATAAGGAATGCCAAATGCAACCTATTTTTAAAATATAAGGCACAAAATACCAGATTTACTCAATTTATACTCCTGCCCATTCCTCACATATTGGCAGTTAAAATGGGAGAGTGAGCACAAAGAAACAGAAAAAGTGAAATAAAGATTGTACTTTACTTTATTTAACACATTTAGAGATTGTCGCCATAATTTATTATACTAACACTGAAAGGTTCAGTGGTTTTAAATTGGTAACTAGATCTCTTAAATTTTTTCCTTTTTCAAATTTATAAAAAGTTTAAACTAAAAAGCTTTGTGAATAGGTTCATTGTCTGAGAAAGAAAAGAAACAGGTCACGCCCAAGAGGAAAGTCCTTAGTAGTCAATGAACAATCTGAAGACTTCCAGACAGAATCATTGCAAATTAAATACAACAATAGGAAATAATAAAAGTGACTGAAGGCCAAAACAAAAATGAGAATTCACAATAGTAAAACAAAACAAAGGAAACATTTGGGACAAACAAAGAAAAATGTATGTAGTACATCATAGCCACTTCTCACTGAGAAAGGTACAACTGAAAATATTCATGAAGCACACATATTTGCAATAAATTATATAAAAATAAAGCAGAAACTTCATATACATAAAGACTATTATTATGAACTGAATGTTAGTATTCCCCCATAATTTATATGTCCAGATCCTAACCTCCAATGTGATGTTATTAAGAGGAGGCACGTTGGGACGTATTAGGTCATGAAAGCCAAGCCCTCATGAATGGTATTAGTGCCCCTTAAAAATAAATTCCACAAAGTTCTCTGACATATTAAGACACAGTGAGAAGACGGCCAGCTATGAACCAGAAAGCAGGTCCTCATTAGACACTTCATCTATTTCTATCTTGATCTTGGATTTCCTAGCATCCAGAATTGTGAGAAATAAATTTCTGTTTATAAGCTACCCAGTCTACAGTGCTCTGTTATAGAAGTCTAAACTGACTAAGACAACCTCTAAATTTACAAAAAAAAAAAAAAAGTAGTAGGAAATTTTTACATGCTAATTTATCCTTGACATAAATAAGGATATAGAAGATCTGAATAAACTGTCAATAAATATAGTTGGATAAGCATATATTGAGCTCTATGGCCTAAAAACAAAATAAACTATCTTCAGAAAGTCTATAAAATTTTATACATTATACTGAAGATGGAAAAATTTTAAGGCAACGTAAGAATTCTCAAGGCAGCCAGGGGGAAAAGAATTATAACCTTTATAAGAAAGCCCATCAGACTGTCATTAGACTTCTCAGCAGAAACTCTTCAAGCCAGGAGGGAGTGGAATCATACATTGAAAATACTAAAAGAGAGAAACTACCAGCCAAGAATAATTTCCCCAGCAAAGTTATTTTTTAGACATGAAGGAGGAATAAAGACCTTTCCAGACATACAGAAGCTGAGGGAATTCTCCAGCACAAAGCTGGCATTTCAGGAAATACTGAAGGAGGCTATTAACTTGAAATAAAAAATGAAAACAAATGGGGAAAAGTTGGGACAACAAAACATAAAAGGGGAGAAAATAAAGAATTAGAATGGAGCTAAGAAACATGCTTAAGAAAAGGACCCATTACATATATGACACTTTTTTTTAATACACCTTTATGGTAACTATTCAAAAAAATAAAACTCAGAACTAAGACATAGCCAAAAAATAGAAAAAAAAAAAAAAAACAGAAAGAAAAATCATAAAACACTCTCATACTAAAAAAACTGACAGTGAGAAAAAAAAAAAAAAAAAAAAAAAAAAAAAAAAAAAAAAAAAAAAAAAAAAAAAAAAAAAAAAAAAAAAAAAAAAGAAAAAAAAAAAAAAAAAAAAAACAAAGAAGAAATCAAGACACCAAACTACCAAAAAGCAGGAGATAAAATGGCCATAGGAAATCCTCATATAGCAATCATTACCCTAAATGTAAATGGACTGAACTCACCAATAAAAAGGTACAGAGTAGCAGACTGGATTAAAAAACAAAACCCATCCACATGCTGTCTCCAAGAGACACACCTCAGCCACAAGACAAACACAGACTCAAAGCGAAAGGGTAGGAAAAAAATATTCCAAGCAAATGGCATCCAGAGAAAATCAAGAGTAGCCATAATTATATCCAATGAAAGAGACTTCAGGATAAGAAAGGTAATACGAGACAAAGGTGGACATTTCATAATAATAAAGAGGCAATACAACAACAAGAAGACATGACAATCATTAATGTATATGCTGCTAAACAGGGAGCACCCAAATTTACAAAGGAACTACTAATAGAACTAAAAGGAGAAATGGACAAAAACACAATTATAGTAGGGGACCTAAATACTCCTTTGACAGTCATGGACAGATCATCCAAACAGAAAATAAAAAAGGAAATTGTAGCTTTAAATGATACATTACAGCAGTTGGTCATAATTGACATTTACAGGACACTCTATCCTACAATACAAGACTATACATTCTTTTCAAGTGTACATGGAACATTCTCAAAGATAGACCATATGCTGGGACACAAAACTAGCCTCAGCAAATTCAAAAAGATTGAAATCATCATACCTAGTGTATTCTCAGACCACAAAGCTCTGAAACTGGAGATCAATTGCAAATAGAAAACCAAAAAAATCCCACATGTACAAGGAAATTAAGCAGGTTATTTAAAAATGATTGTATCAAAGAAGAAATAAAACAGATTAAAAATACATAGAAACTAATAACAATGAAAATACAATGTATCAAAATTATTGGGATGTAGTGAAAACAGTAATAAGAGGGAAATTTAAATCATTATAGGCCTATTTCAAGAAACAAGAAAAATCACAAGTAAACAATCTACCAATCCATCTTAATAAACTAGGAAAAGAAGTATAAAACAGCCCAAAGTCAAAGGAAAGAAATAATAAAAATTAGAGCAGAACTAAATGCAATAGAGAACAGAAAAACAGTAGAGAAAATTAATGCAACCAAGATCTGGTTCTTTGAAAAAATCAGTACAATTGACAAACCTCTGGCGAGACTCATCAAGGAATAAACAGAACAGACACAGTAACCAAAATTAGAAATGAAAGGGGAGAAATTATGACTGATACCAAAGAAATACAAAGGATTATAAGAAAATATTATGAAGGGTTTGATGCTACCAAATTTAACAACCTAAAAGAAAGTGCACAAATTTCTAGAAATATAGAGTTTACCTAGACTGTACCAAGAACTGGATAATCTCAATAGACCAATTAACAATGTGGAAATTGAAACAATCATCCAAAACCATCCCAAAGGCAAAAGCCAAGGAACGAATGGTCTAACCAGCAAATTTTATCAAACATTCAAAGAATTAACACCTATCTTCCTCAAACACTTCCAAAAAATTGAAGAGGAAGCAATACCTCCCAACTCATTCTAAGAGGCCAAAATTACGCTAATACCAAAGCCTGGTAAGGATAACACAAAAAAAGAAAACTATACACCAATATCTCTGGTGAACACAGATGCAAAAATCCTAAACAAAATCCTAGCAAATGGAATACAACAATGAATTAAAAAGATTATACACCACAATCAAGTGGAATCCATCCCAAGTGCACAAGGATGGTTCAACATACACAAATCAATCAATGTGATACACCGCATAAACAAACTAAAAGATAAAAGATCATATGATTATATCAATTGATGCAGAAAAAGCATTTGTAATCAAAACATTTAATAAAATGGGTATAGAAGGAAAGTACCTCAACATAATAAAACCCATTATGTAACAAACCTTCAGCTAATATCATACTGAACAGGAAAAAACTAAAGCCTATTCTCTCCTAAAATCAGGAACGAGACAGGGATACCCTCTGTTGCCACTGCTATTCAATATAGTACTGGAAGTTCTAGCCAGAGCCATCAGGCAAAAGAAAAAAAAAACAAGAAATACCCAAATTGGGAGAGAAGAAGTCAAACTGTCACTTTTCACAGATGACAAGATCTTTTACTAAAAAATCTTAAAGATTCTACCAGAAAACTATTAGAAAGAATAAATGAATATAGTAAAGTTGCAGGATACAAAATCAATGCATAAAAACCAACTGCATTTTTATATACCAACTATGAAACTTCAGAAAAAGAATTGAGAAAAACAATACCTTTTGTGCTTGCAACCAAGAGAATAAAATACCAAGGAATAAACTTAACAAAGAACATGAAGGACTTATATATGGAAAACTATAAGACACTATTAAAAGAAATTGAAGAGGACACAAAGATATTTCATGTTCATGGATTGAAAAAAATCAAAAAAAGTTAAAATGGCCATATTACCAGAGCAATATACAGATTTAACACAAATTCCCATCAAAATCCCAAATATTCTTTCAAGAAATAGGTAAAAAATAATCATCAGATTTGTATGGAACCACAAAAGACCCCAAATTGCAAAAGCAATCCTACATAGAAAGAATAAAACTGGAGGCATCACACTTGCTGATTTCAATCAATACTACAAAGTGTCAATAATCAAAACAGCTTGGTATTGGCTGAAAAACAGACACACAGACCAATGAAACAGAATCAAAAACCCAGAAATACACCCACAAATATATGGCCAGGTAATTTTTGACAAAGGAGCAAAAAACATACAATGGGGGAGAAAAGAAAGTCTCTCCAGTAAATGGTGCTGGGAAAATTGGAACTCCACATGCAAAAGAACGAATCTGAACTGTGAACTGTCATCATATACCAAAATTAACTCAAAATGGATTAAAGACCTCCACCTAAGACCAGAAACAACAAACTGTATAAAAGAAAAAGTATCGGTACTAAACTTAGAGACCTTGGATTCAGGGAGGACTTCATGAATCTGACCTCAAAGGTAAGGGAAGCAAAAGCAAAAATAACTGAATGAGACAATATATCAAACTAAAAAACTTCTGCACAGCAAAAGAAACCATCAATGAAGCAAAGAGGCAGCCAACTGAATGGGAGAAAATATTTGCAAACGATGTCTCTGATAAGGAGCTAATATCTAAAATACATAAAGAATTCATACAACTCAACAACAACAACAACAACAACAACAACAACACAATACAATTACAAAATGGGGGGAGAACATGAACAGACACTTCTCCCATGAAGACACATAAAAGATCAAGAGATATATGAAAAAAATGTTCAACTTCACTAGCTATTAGGGAAATGCAAATGAAAAACACAACGTGATAGCACCTCATAGCTGTGAGAATGGCTATTCTCAATACAACAAGGAATAACAAGTGTTAGAGTGATTGTGGAGAAAAAGGAACCCTCATACACTTTTGGTGGGAACGCAAACTGGTACAGCCACTATGGAAGAGAGCATGAACATTGCTCGAAAAATTAAGAATAGAGTTACTACATGACCTGGCAATTCCTCTTCTGGGTATCTACCCCCAAAATTTGAAAACCTTAGTCCACAAAGACGTATGTACCACAATGTGCATCACAGCACTATTCACAGTGGCCAAGTCATGGAAACAGTGAAAGTGCCCTTCAATAGATGACTGGGTGAAGAAGTTGTGATACATATATACAGGGAATATTATTCAGCCACAAGATAAGATACAGCCCTTTATGACAACATGGATGGACCTTGAAATCATGCTAAGGGAAATAAGTCAGGCAGATAAAACCAAGAACCATATGACCTGGCTCATACGTGGAACATAAAACTGAAAACAATGAAGAAACAAAACTCACAGACACAGTGGAAAGATTAGTGGTTAACAGAGGGGAGGAGGGGTGGGAGAGGAGGGAGGGGGAGTCAAATATATGCTGATGAAAAGAGAACTGACTCTGGGTGGTGAACACATATTGCCGTGCATGGAAGATGTAATGCAGAATTGCATAGTTGGAACCTATGTAATTTTTACTAACCAATTTCATCCAAATAAACTTAACAATAAAGAAAAAAAATTATGTATAAAATGTTTTTTATATAAAAATACTGATTATTCTATTTCAGGGTATTATTTTGCATACAGATATCATCACTGATTTCTAGAGTTACACTTTTAACTCGTAAGCATAAATAAAGAATTAAAAACATTTATATAGATATGAAACTAGTAAGACATATGTATAATGCGCATCCTAATTTTTCCCTCACAAATTTGGGCAAAAAGTGTGCATTATGCATGGTGAAATATGGTAATTCCTTTCCTTATTTTTTCCAGCTTGGAGAGAGTCCCCAAATTCCTTGACTTATAGACTCTTTCATCTTCAAAGGTAGCAGTGGCCAGTCAAGTCTTTGTCATTTGTTCATCACTATGACACTCCTCTGCCTCCCTTTCATATTTAAAGGCATTTGTCATGGGTTAAAAAAAAAAAAAAAAAAAAGTTGTTCAATGTCATTAGTTACAAGAATCAAAACCAGAGTGAGATATTATGTCACATCTACTAGGATGGCCAGAGTCAAAAAGATGTAATACTAACAAGTGTTGGCGAAAGATGAGAAGAGACTGAAATCCTCGTACATAGCTGGTGGGCATATAAAATGGTGCAGCCACTTTGCAAGACACTTCATTCAGCAGTTCTTCGTGTTGTGGAGCACAGCCCCAGGCCAAATCCCATGTGTAATCTCTCAGGTACAACCATAGCCATTATAACGCTTTACCTGGCCAATCTCATGGGAGAAGCCGGCCTCCCCACACCAGCCCTGGTGCACTGCCAGTGTGCTACCATTCCTGGAAGGAGTTGCAGTCGCGAGCTTACCCCACCACAGCCCCAGCTAGCAGCCGCATTCCCAGCCCAGGCACTTCCGTTCCAGGCCTCCCGACCAGCGGCCTGAACTGAAACTGTCTCCAGGAGTCTCAGGCGAAAAAACACCTTGAGAGGGGCCTTGGCTGAGGCAGGACTTGGAGCTGCTGACATGTCTGCATACTATTAATAAACAGTTATACACAGTGTAAATATATAAAACATAAACATATGCAACTGTGGGATAGTGGTCACTTCTGGGAAGAAATGGGAAATGGCATGGGGGGAGGCCTTCGATTGAATCCATAACATTATTTCTTAAAAATTTTTTTCTTATATAACTATAATAAATGTATTAAAACCTAGTGTGCATAAATATGTATTTGTTAACATATAAAATATTTCATAATTAAAAGAATAAGAAATACAGAAGTAATGGTTAGCACTAGAGGGTAGAATTATATAATAGGTGATTCTAATTGTTTTTCTTGATGTATTTGTATACTTTTCAAATCCTTCCAGCCAACAGAAATATCTGTGTATTTTAAGAATGCATCACTATCAGTCCATTTACTTAAGCAGAGAACTTAAAAAAAAGAACCAGTATTAAAATCTCATTTTGGAGTAGCTCCAAATATCTCCAAAGGTATTTTTATTAGTTCAGTGCTGAGAAATGCTTTTAAAAGAAAAATGCCAGTAAAAATTTAAACACATCCAAATTGTAAGTGCTAGTCAGGAACTGAGATACAAAGAATTACAACTATAATATCTATTCTTGTCGATTAAGGTCCTTTTGAAAATATGACCTTAAATAAACCAAGAATGTTTATTCAAGTTATTACTGTAAATTATCCTGTGAAGAGCTATAACTAATAATTAATAGATTTTTTAAAAGATCTGGAACATCAAATTCAATAGTTTTCAAAGGTTTTCTAGAACTTTCTCTTCCATTAAATAATGTACAAAAGCCCAATGTATAGAAGAAATAAAACCACTTTGTTTGAAGTAGGAGCTGAGATCTGAATTCTTGCTTGCTCTCACATCCATATCTTATCTCTAGCAATGGCTTCTTCCACAAATGTCCTCAAGTCTCCTGGTTTCTAACTACCATCCCTTTTCTCACATTCTTTCACGGAAGTTTCCTCTACTGACTGTTGCTGTAGTTCTACCTACCCACTTGTCATCCCCCGCCCCAGTAGTCTTGTCTCCGCCCTTACCACTCCCCTGAAACCACTGCTGGCAATGATCACATATATGCAAATCCAAGGGCTATTCTGCAGTTCTTTCCACTAAATCATGAAATCCCCCTGCAAAGATGACACTTCTCAATACTTACCCTTCCTGCAGTAGTACATACTGCTGACCTTAAAAAAGCATTGTATTTCTCCTCAGAAACTTTGCCGTGTCTTGCCTGACACTATTTTCTCTTGGCTTTCTTTCTTCTACCTCCTCTCTGCCTATTCCTCCCAAGTCTCCCCCAAGGCTTCCTCCCTCTGTGTCTGCCCCTAAAACACTGTGGCTCCTCAATGTCTTGCTCCATGCTTGTCCACTTCATCGCCAGTCCGAGCTAGAGTGGGAGTAGCAGAACAACCAATCTACTGAAGGACTATCTTACTAAGTAAATGTTGTGTCCAGGTAGTCTGTGATACGTGGAGCTTAGGAGTGAGCACCTGCTATCTCGTGTTGTCTACCCAACAGCTGCTTTTCACTCTGGGTCATCTCTTTCTAACCCTCAGCCAACTCTACAGAGTGATTAAAACTCAGAGTGAACAGAAGTAAATTCCACTTAGGCTCAATGTTATTCATCAACCATTAGTTAGAAATCCTAGCAAAAAACATTACTACCTGGTCAACAAGTATATGTAACATGAAGATGATAGGGTTTTTTACTCTTAGAAGAAAAAATATATGACAAATTGGATATGAAAATACTTGAAACAAGAAAAAAAGTACTTTTTATCAAGTATATCTAGCCACTGTACTGCCAATTAATCTTATTATCAAACATAGAATCCTAAAATTATGGCCTATTTCCTCTTTTATGTGACATACATATAAAATAAGTCAACAAGGATTTAAAATTTTTCCTTTGAGTTTTATATGTTTTTAAAGTAGTTTCAGATGTACAACAAAATACAGAGGATGGTACAGAGTTTTACCATATACCCCCACCCCGCAAAACCCCCTCTTCCTTTTATTCTCATTAACAGCAGGTTTCCCACTTCACTACTCCCTTGCAGGCCCTTCAAGTGCTTGTGTCTTCACCAGGCTTGCTCTCCTGTTCCTCAGCAATGGGGCCACAGAGGAGATATGTGCTAAGCACTTGATCCAATCAAAACACAAATTATTTGTCATTAGTTCAAAACTTGAAAATGTGCATCACTAGGTAGGTAACACCCCAAACCAAGGAAACATTATTTTACTCATATGACCAGAACCATAAAAACCTTTGGTTAACTGTACAAGAGCTGTCTGGAAAATATCCAGCCATGTAATATGAAACGCAGAGGCATTTTTGGCTGGGTTTTTTCTGGACAGCCCTCATACATGAACAGATGGGGAAGAAAGGCCTTGTTGATCAGAAGAGTGTCATAGGAATGGCTACTTCGCCAGTGGCCACTGGATACTCTTGAATGGTAAAATAGTGTGGCAGCCAATTTATTCAAAAAGTATTTAAGATTGATCTAGTTTAAACTCTGACACTGATGCCTATAAAGGCATACAAATTTCTTGCTAGCTCTTCTTACTTTAACAATCAAGAAGTAATTATGATGAAAATAAAAATTTCTTTGAGAAAATGAGAAATTGATTACCAATGACTATTCCCTGTCATTGGATTTTTCATATATTGAAAAACATTTTGCTATAAAAAAAGCTTTTTTGCCTTCTTATTTCTAATTGGTTTTTAATCAATTATACATGACCTGTGTTATGTGAATTAGGGAAAAACTGGAAATAATTTGAATGTCTTAATAGAAAAAGACTGGTTAAATAAATTATGATTTATTCAGATAACAGAAAACAATACAGATACTAAAACTAATAATCCAGAAAAAGCATTCTCGAATGTGTGTGTGTGTGTGTGTGTGTGTCTGTGTGTGTGTGTGTGTGTATATGTTTGCATAGAAAAATATTTCAAATTGGGATATAAAATAATTTTCTGTGAGTTTTGTCACACCTCTGGTTCTATAGGATTATGAATTCCAAATGGAAATTTTTTCTTTATTTTCTGCAATGAGAAGATACTACTGTTGTAATAAGGCAAGGATGGAAGAAACTTTAACCAAGAAATTTTTAACTTTGGGGATTTTGGGGTAATAAAATAACAGAAGAAATTTTAACCAACAAAATTTTAACTTTTGGGGGATTTGGGAATTTTGTTTTTTGTTCTATTTACCATCCTTTAATTTCTAATTCACTTTTAGTCCATGATGCCTACTGGATTTGGCAATATTTTCAGATATTTCTGATTTAATAGGATCAAAATATATATACTATTGGTAACTTATTTTTCACATAACAATATGTTGAAGATATGCTAAGTCAACAAATATATTACTATAATACCACTTATGATTGTTTACCTAACCAATGTAACTAGCCCCTCAAGTCACTATACAATATTCACAAGAGTTGAAAATGAACTAAGATATAAAATACCAAATACACAGGGGGGAAAAATTGAAATAAGTAAAAATATTTTATGCATCCAAAAACAATGTAAAAGCTCCTGAAAATTACCAACTGACTTCTAAAATCAGTGATGAAAAATATTCACTTATAGTAACTTCATTACTTTGATTAAGTTGTCTCCACAACCAATTGACTTTCAATCAAATTCTTTCTAAACTGCCCGAAGCCTAACTGATGTGGGTAAGCTCCCGGGTTAGCACTGCAAGTCATCATGGGAAGGACGAAGGGGAGAGAAGGCAAAATGTGAAGTTTTGGGGGGGCATCTAGAATTTAAATTTGCTTTGTCAATCCTGACTTAAATCAGCCCTGAAATGTGAAGAAAATACATATTTAAGATAACGCAGCCCTGAAATTGCACTTTAAAAAAGGAACTTGGATTCCTCCTCATCAGGTGAATTCACATGACTTTCCTAAGATAGTAGGTTTTGTATGAACAGTGTTTTTATAGAATATCTAGAAGTATGAAATAAAGGGTTAGAACTATAAAGAAAGAGGAAAGAAATTTAGAAGAAAAGGCTTAAGAGAACCTTTCACTATGAAGAATTACTATATGGTGGGTAGTGACCAGCCTTGCAGTCACTAAACTCCGAAAAGAACTTTAAATTGTAAAAGGACTTCAATTAGACATAAGAACACTTTTGCTTTTTTGGTGTTCTGGCTATAGGAATGTTCATAGGCCCAAAACAATGAAAAGAATTTATCAACTATCTTCCTCAGTGACTTTTATCTCCTTAACCAGTCATGAAGATGGTGAAAAATGAAAAAGATAAGCATTTGTTCAGCCCTGGCATTATGGAAGGGCACAAATTAAATGTTCTTTTTCAACTTTCTCTAGTCCTACTGCTTTATGGTCTCTAGTAAGAGGTCTGCAATGGCAACCAGTTAAATGAAAACAGTGAGGAGTCTGGGTAATTAATAAAATGAATTGCATTCACCTAGTGATTATACTCTAGCCAGCAAATGATTATCAGGCACTGCCGACTCTGCATCACAAATACAAATTAAATTCAGATCCAACAGCCTTGAAATTTCTCATTGTACATCAACTGCCATTTGCTTGTCTCTGGTGATTTTAAAAGAAAATAGCCAGCATATAGGTTGACGTCATACATTGTATATTTGTATTCAAGCCAAATATCACCAGCTTTTAAAATTCAAGTACATAACTAAATAAATGATGGTGATTTCACAAAGAAGGATAATACAATCTCTCAACTACAATAATTATATGAATGCTTTTCTCTAAATATAGCCACATAAAAATGAGTACTCTCACTCCTTAACAAAAGACTCGTTTTTTAAAAAGCAGTCAACCAACTTACAAGTAAACATGTGATGGTCTTTATACAGGTAGTAGAGACTTTCATAGAGAAAAGGTTCCTATCTGCCTCTGACTTACAGTTCTTACCATCACGTTTATTTTTTATTAATTTTATTTTTCAGTTACAGTTCACATTCAATATTATTTCATATTAGTTTCAGGTGTACAACCTAGTGGTTAGACATTTATTTAATTTATAAAGATCCTCCTGATTAGGCTAATGCCCATCTGACACCATACATAGTTATCACAATATTATTGACTATAATTCCCCATACTGTAGCTTACATCCCTGTGACTATTTTGAAACTACCAATTTGTACTTCTTAATCCCTTCACCTTTTTCACCCAACAACCTGTCATCTGGGAACCATCAGTTTGTTCTCTGTATCTTTGAGTCGGTTTCTGTTTTATTTTGTTCCTTAGATTACACATAGAAGTTAGATTGTACAGTGTTTGTCTTTCTTTGTCTGACTTATTTTGGCATGGATGGACTTAGCTCTAAGTCCATCCATGCTGTCACAAATGGTAAGAGTTCATTCTTTTTTATGGCAAGTAATATTCCATTGTATAAATGAACCACCTCTTCTTTATCCAATCATCTATTGATGGGCATTTCGGTTGTTTCTGTATCTTGGCTATTGTAAATAGTGCTGCACTGAATAGCTTTTCAAATTAGTGTTTTGGATCTCTTCAGAATATCCAGAAGTAGAATTGCTGCATCATATGTTAAGTTCTTTTTTTTTTTTTTTAATTCATTTTTATTGTTAGACTTATTGGGGTGACATCTGTTAGCAAGGATTACATAGGTTTCAGGCATATAATTCTACAGTGCATTGTCAACTTGATGTATAATAAGTTCACCACCTAATGTGACTTCTCTTTCCATCACCTTATATTTAGCTTCCCCCCCTCCTCTCCCACCCCCTCC
>PVJL010016338.1:6188-21388 GCA_004026885.1 Lyroderma lyra
GGCGTCCCCACGCCGTGCACGTCTATGACGTACCCTCTGCCCGGCGTCCCCACGCCGTGCACGTCTATGACGTACCCTCTGCCCGGCGTCCCCACGCCGTGCACGTCTATGACGTACCCTCTGCCCGGCGTCCCCACGCCGTGCACGTCTATGACGTACCCTCTGCCCGGCGTCCCCACGCCGTGCACGTCTATGACGTGGACGCACTTCCTGTAAGTGAAAAGGTGAGTCAGGTGCGGCAGGACTTAGTCATGAAAGCGTCTGCCTGATGGTCAGTGACATAATTTTCTGAAAGGTCGTCCACTTTCCACCCAAAATCCCATTTCTCTGGTTGACATGCTCAGGGCACCTGGGGAGTTGGTCCTTCCACATTGGGTTAGAGGTTCTGCTGGTTGACTGGGACACGTCCCCACAGCGGACAGTGCACCACTCCTACGACGGCGCCTTCTGTAACATTTTCGTGACATCAGTTCACGCCATTTGATTTGTGATTAAAAATACAGGAGATGGCACATTGACAACTCTGGATACTCGTCAGAACGACCTTGAGACACAGGAGCAAAGCTGGTGGCATCACACGCCCTGGTGTCAGAGTACGTCACAAGCCGTAGTAACTCCACCGGCATGGTGCTGGCACTGAAGCAGACGCCCAGCCCGATGGCACGTGGAGAGCCGGGAGGGGGACGTGCGTGGTCAGCTGATCTGCAGCGGTGGGGCCGTGAGTAGACACTGGGGAAGGGGCAGGCTCTTCAATGAGTGGTTCTGGGGACACTGGGCAGCCACATGCAAACGAATGAAACTGGACTCCTAGTGTACACAGAAATGAACTTGAGGACTTGAACTTCAGACCTGAAACCGTAACCTCCCGGAAGAGAAGAGGCGGTGAGCACTTGGCGTGGGTCTCGGCGATGATCCTGACAACGGAAGTGGAAGCAGTGGAGGCGAAACTAAGCAAGGGGGGCGGCGTCAGACTCGCGCATCTGCACGGCCAAAGCCCTCGTCGCGACGAAAGGCCGGTCTCCTGAAGGGGAGAAAGGATTTAACATCCAAAATGCGTAACAAGTCCAATGCACAGCCCAATAGCAAGAAACAAATACCGAACCGTCCGACTCAAACGGCGGGAGATCCGAATTGACATTTTCCGGAAGAAAACACCCGGTTGCCAGCAGGTACATGAGAAGCCACTGGACGTCACTGGTCATCAGGAAATGCAAATCCAAACCAGGGAGACATCAGTGGTGACGGGAGAAATGACAAGAAACAAGTGCGGGGGAGGAGACGGCGGGGCAGCTGCACCCAGGAAAGCCGCACGGAGGTTCCTCAAACAACAAACGTGGAGCCGCCTCATGACCCAGAAATTCCACTTTTGGGTGTTTATGCAAAGAAACAGAAACACCGAACCAGACGCGTGTCTCCTCGTGTGCATCGCGGCGTTACGTGCCGTAGCGAAGATCCGGAAGCCAAGTGCCCGTCGGTACCCGCCTGCGTAAAGCGGGCGCGCACGCCGGGATGTCCCTCGGCCCCTGAGAAAACACGGGACCTCGCGGGTGGGGACAACGTGGCTGATCTCGAGGGCCTGATGCAAGCGGGACGGGTTAGAGAAGGGGGCCACGTGGTCGCACTTGCATGTGACATCTAAAAATAAACGGATGAATAAAACCCGCGCTCGTGGGCACACAGCAGGCAGGCGGATGGCTGTCACAGGTGGCGGGTGGAGATGGGAGAACCGGGTGGATGTGTTTCGTTTCTGTTGTTCTGTTTTTTTAGCTTAAATACATGCAATTCTATTTCAAATAAATAACAAGCGCTTTGGGTACAGGCAGCCCTGCTAGAGCCTTGCACCTGCTCTAACAAAAAGGACAAATGCTGCAGGGAACGCTGGGGGCAGGTGACCGGAGGGCGCTCAGAATAAACGTCCCATCTGCGGTCCGCCCTGCGACCTGAGGCTGGCCTTCCCCGTCACTCTAACTTGTCCCGTTTGCGGACGACACGGGAGCCGGTTCAACTCCCTCCTTTGCACTTGGACTGCGTCCCCTCTGCCACCGCGTCCGGGTGGCAGTCCCCAGAGTAGGTGCTCTTTCCCCGCTGTCGATGTCCGAGCCGCCCACGCCTCTGGGCACCATCGTTCCAGCCCATACTCACATGTATTCTGAGACACGGAAGTGGAGCTTCGTGCGTGTTGAACAGTTTCTGATTGTGGTGTGATGAACGGGACGTCACGGTCACCGTCGTGACCGTGTTTCGGTGCCCAGGTCGGCGGTGGCGGTGCGTTGGGCCGGTGGTGCGGCCCAGCCACCGCCGTCTCCAGGACCCCTCAGTGCGTGCCCCCCGGGAGCACTCACCCCGCACCCCGCTCCCAGCCCTTCTGGGAGCCTGACCGCCCCGGCAGCCTCACGTGCGTGAGTCCGGCATGTCGGAAGACGGCGCAGGATTCTGAGATGGCCTCGCGCAATGACCTGGCACGAGGTCTCCCATCGCGTGTGTGTGGTGACGCTCTCTCCGTCCTGTGATCAGGTCATGCCATAAGGCATAGCTAACGTTGTCTTCAGCGCCCCAGACTGAATCCAGGGGCTGCTTGCAGCCGGTCCTGATGGAAGAAGATTCTAGGTCCTCCCAGCCTGGGGAGCATCTCGGTGGCACAGAACACGGATGGGTCATGTGGGCAGCCACGGGGAACGGAGAGGGGCCCCTGATCCACAGGCAGCAAGGATCTGGGACCTCAGGCCAGCAGCTACAACCCCTGCGTGTCACCGACAGCCCAAACGTGCCAGGGGAAGGTCCTTCTGGAGACCCCCAGAGGAGAGGCCAGCTGGGCCACCTCCTGGGGACTCAGGCCTGGGTCACAGGACCAGCTGAGCGGCCCCTGGGCGTCCGGCCTGCAGAACTGTGACTCAGTCAGCCGCTAGGTGTCTGGCGACTTGCTGTGCAGCCATGGCATCCAGTGCCCTCCCCGCAGTGCTCCGGGGAAGGCGGCGAGTTCGGCTCTAAGGCCAGAAGCACATGAGTGCTTGTCCTGGCGACTGAGCTCTGTGTCCCCCACGGTTCTCTGCGGGGACCTCCCGTCCAGTCGAGCAGGACCCGAAAAGATGTGCCCGAAGGGGGCGGTTTAATGGCACTCATGTTCGTTGTCTCCCCCTTGGCTTTCTTACATGGACTGAAGTGTCGTGAGGATGACAGTGACCGTGGGGGGCACTGGGGCCACTGCCTGATTCGACCGGGCCCCCCATGGCGTCCAGACCAATGCTGCTTTCATCCACGACTCTGAGAAGCAAGAGACACTAAGCCAAACCTGCAGACAGCGCGGAGCCGGCAGGGCCCCCGGTTACGCGTCACTGTGGAGAGCCGCTGGCGGGGCTGCGTCTCCGGGTCCTCTGGCCTTCCCACGGCCTCTGGGAGCTGACAGCCCTGGCGCCCGGCCCTGCCTGGCCTGTGTGCCCGCTGCAGCCCCACGCGTCCAAATCTCAGCCCCTCGTCGGTAATGGACCGCTGAGCTCAGCAAGACAGAAGGCGGCTCTTCCTCCTGTGAACCCCCTCGTGTCCTGCAGCCCACCGCACCTGAGCCTGCGGGAGGCTTTCACCCGGAGGTTCAGCAGGAGGACCGCACTCAGGGTGTACACTGTGCAAGGTCATGCAAGGAGAACCCGAACCGCGGGGGGACACATTCCTCCTCTGCCATCCAGGGCTGTGCAGAGCCCAGCGCCGCCACCCCCTGTCCTCCCTGACTCACGCCTCCGCTCCCCCAGTCTTCCCTATGGGGAGGTCACCCAAGGGGCATAGGCACCAGCGATGTCCCACCAGGGATATCCCACCAGGGATGTCCCACTGGGGATGTCCCACTGGCAATGTCCCACCGGGGATGTCCCACCGGGGATGTCCCACTGAGGATGTCCCACCGGGGATGTCCCACCAGTGATGTCCCACCAGGAGTCTGAGGATGTCCCACCAGCGATGTCCCACCGGTGATGTCCCACCAGGGGTCTGAGGATGTCCCACCAGCGATGTCCCACCAGGGATATCCCACCAGCAATGTCCCACCGGTGATGTCCCGCCAGGGGTCTGAGGATGTCCCACTGGGGATGTCCCAGAGGCATCTGCATGGGCTAGGGGGTTGGAGATAAGAGAAAAGTCCAGGGATTCCGGAGCAGAGTCTCGTCCTGAGAGAGTGGCTTCAGACCCATGTCGGGTGGGGACAAACCCCCATGTTAGGTTTCATCAAGTCAGCAGCTTAATGTGTTGGCTCCTTGGCTATCATTTCACACTATTAAAGTCACTTTCAAGTTCATCTTCTGTGGAGGTTTGATATGTGTGTATGTCTGTGTGTGAGTGTGCATGTTTATACACACACACACGTGTATGTTTTTCCTTGCTTCCCAGAACAGAAGGGGACCTCCTCTGGGCCCCGTGCCCATGTGAGTGCCAGACAGACTGGCACACGCAGCACACACAGCATCCCTGGGTGGAGGACAGCGTCTGCGTGCATCTGCACCGTGTGCACGTGTCCGCACCGTGTGCACGTGTCGGCGCCGTGTGCACGTGTCCGCACCGTGTGCACGTGTCAGCGCCGTGTGCACGTGTCGGCACCCTGGGCACGTGTCAGCGCCCTGGGCACGTGTCAGCGCCGTGTGCACGTGTCGGCACCCTGGGCACGTGTCGGCGCCCTGGGCACGTGTCCGCACCCTGGGCACGTGTCAGCGCCCTGGGCACGTGTCCGCACCCTGGGCACGTGTCAGCGCCCTGGGCACGTGTCCGCGCCGTGTGCACGTGTCAGCGCCGTGTGCACGTGTCAGCGCCGTGTGCACGTGTCCGCGCCGTGTGCACGTGTCGGCACCCTGGGCACGTGTCAGCGCCCTGGGCACGTGTCCGCGCCGTGTGCACGTGTCCGCGCCGTGTGCACGTGTCAGCGCCGTGTGCACGTGTCCGCGCCGTGTGCACGTGTCGGCACCCTGGGCACGTGTCAGCGCCCTGGGCACGTGTCCGCGCCGTGTGCACGTGTCAGCGCCGTGTGCACGTGTCGGCACCCTGGGCACGTGTCAGCGCCCTGGGCACGTGTCCGCGCCATGTGCACGTGTCGGCACCCTGGGCACGTGTCAGCGCCGTGTGCACGTGTTGGCACCCTGGGCACGTGTCGGCGCCGTGTGCACGTGTCGGCGCCCTGGGCACGTGTCGGCGTTTCCTCTCAGGAACTCCGTGCTGGGCGGTCCTACCTCGCCACGGCGCCGCTCAGCCAGGGTGTGGCTAATTTCCGGAATTAATTTCTCAGAAATGGCCACGGCCCGTCCTTTGCAGGCGAGTTCGCTATTCCCAGGGGAAGAGTGGACAGGTCTGTCCCCTTCTTCCATCAGGCAGTTCGATTTCACCTGCCATTTAGCGAAACGAATGCGGCTTCTCCAGAGCACCGGAGGGGACGGCCAGTAGCAGAGCCAGGCCAACAAGAAGCGTCAGCGCGCACGTAGTGGACGCGGACGTGGCCTGCACCCGAGACGGCCGTGGGATGCAGGGACGAAGCGTGCTCAGAACTGTGCTCCCGCATCTGGCGCTGCTGCCGCTGTGTCGGAGTCCGCAGGGCCATGTGCTTCCCAGGGGTCTGTGCGGGGCCCCAGTGCCCGTGTGTCCTCAGCACTGAAAGCCCTGGCACGCCCCCGGGCCCCATGCACGGCCCACGCCGCCCGCGTCCAGGAGGGAGTGCTGCCCACATGTCATCAGCCGCCGTGGGCCGTGGGAGCTTCACCCCAGAAACGGCGTGAGTCGGAGAATCGCAGGGGCCCACGAAGAAGCAGGTGTTTGGGTCCAACTCAGCCCCCCTTTCCCAGGAGGCGTAGCGGGAAGCGCCCTGTATCTTGGGGACTGCTTTGATGGTGTCGCTCTCTGAGGGCCTCACAGCGCTGCCCTCAGAGGGCCCCTCCCTGGTCTAGGTGTCCCTGCCAGCCACAGAGGCCACAGGGACCACGGAGCCTCCACAGGGCTCTCATTCTTAGAAGGACGAAGGCTGGGGCCCAGCACGGTTCCTGTACCCCTGCTGAGCCAGTCTGTGGGGAAGGGGGCCCGCAGCTCCAAGAAGGAAGGAAGCAGCCGCGGCATCATCCTGAGCTGGTACCTGGGTCTGAGAGGACATGGGTCACATCGGAGTGCCGACCTAGTCATTTGTGCACGTCAGGGTTCCCCAGCCATTAGTGCACATCGGGGTTCCCCAGTCGTCTGTGCACATCAGGGTTCCCCGGTTGTTCATGCACATCAGGGTTCCCCAGTCATTCGTGCACATCAGGGTTCCCCAGTTGTTCATGCACATCGGGGTTCCCCAGTCATTCGTGCACATCAGGGTTCCCCGGTCGTCCGTACACATCGGGGTTCCCTGGTCGTTCGTGCACATCGGGGTTCCCTGGTCATCTGTGCACATCGGGGTTCCCCGGTTGTTCATGCACATCGGGGTTCCCCAGTCATTCGTGCACATCAGGGTTCCCCGGTCGTCCGTACACATCAGGGTTCCCTGGTCGTTCGTGCACATTGGGGTTCCCCAGTCGTCTGTGCACATCAGGGTTCCCCGGTTGTTCGTGCACATCGGGGTTCCCCGGTCATTCGTGCACATTGGGGTTCCCCAGTCGTCTGTGCACATCAGGGTTTCCCCGGTCATTCGTGCACATTGGGGTTCCCCAGTCGTCTGTGCACATCAGGGTTTCCCCGGTCGTTCGTGCACATCGGGGTTCCTGTAGCCAGCAGCCCCGTCAATCCTGTGGACAGGGGGCGGGGGGGGGGGGTGTGCCCGGAGAAGCCGAAGTGATGACCCATTCGCTGCCCTTTTCCTTTTAGAAGCTGCTAGAATTAGGTCGAGGCTCATTTCTAGAAAACCCTCCCGGTTGCACGTACGGACGCTTTCCCAACCTTGCGTTTCGGCACGTCCAAAACCCGTGCGAACTTGGCGGTTGAAAAATGCTCTCGTTTAAGGGCATGAACGTGCTGATTTGTTTCTCTGAGACAAACCTCCCTCTTGTTTCCTCGTGGTCTGTACGTTATTTCTGGGGACTTTATGGCCACGATATTTTTTCTTCTAGAGGTAACGCTCTTTGTAGGTTATTTTATGGTTTATGGATGTATCTGTCGTGGGTTTATGGCACGAGACGGGTGTGCTGGTTTCTCGGCTGATAATCGGGAAGACGGGACAGTCCTGACTCCCCGGGTGACGTTTCAGGAAGGACGCTGAGGGGAGGAGGGACAGTCACCCTGTATAGTGACGCAGCCACAAATCGGGAAGGGCCCCTCCTGCACAAGGTCTGCTCCAGGCACTCTGCACGCCCAGGACGGGCCAGACGTCACGGCGAGCTGCTGCTGCTTGTCACCTCATTTCACTCTGCAATGGACAAACAGTTGTCCTGGGGGGGCACGTCACCACCACTTTCCTCGCTCTTCCCCCTGCTCCACGGGGTCCCCAGTCGGCGTCCCCTCCCTCCTTCCCCTTCTTGACAGGAAACGCCTGAACTCACTTGTGTGGGGTAACCCGATAAACCACTGCCCAGCGAGGTGAAAGCCCCACGGCCCCAGTGCGTTCCAAGTCAAACCAGAGCGTTCTGGTCGCCAACAACTGGAATCCCAGGGAGATGCGTCCCTTAGTGACTTGTAAAACACGTGGGGACAAATGCTGCAGAGTTCCTCGTCTTCGCTTCCTAGCGATGCCTGGTGACGTTGGCCTGAGCGGCCGTGGTAGCCGGCCCGGAGCGTCAGCCTCACGGCCGTGGGGCGCAGCACACGCACGCCTGTGACTGCTCAGCGCAGCATCCCGCGTGACGCCCAGCTTAAGCAGGACCAGCAAGGGGTCCAGGCTGGGGCAGGAGTAAAGGTGAGGCTGGGCATCGGGTTCCGGAAACTGGGTTGTCCGTTCTAGTTTAAAAAGTGTACGAATACCTGGACGTGGGCTAGCCTACACACGTCTGCAGGTGAAAAAACAAGTTGTAGGAAAATGAAACCGCCCATAGAGTAACATATGGGCTGTGACACAATAATGCTAAAGTTTATCACAAGGAACAAGTGAACGAGCCCGTGAATGATCCCACAAGCAAGTGAAATAGAGGTCGCCTGTTTGTAAGCTGCCGAGTTCGTGAATACTTTCGTTCCTGTGCTAAAGGTCAGCGCTGGCATCGACGCCCGCAACGCAGCCGGGGAGGTGAACTTCGGACACCGAGTGTCCAAAAGTCACTTGAGCACTGTGGATGAAGAGCCCGGACAAAAAATCCAATTCCAGCAATTTCTTCCCTGAAACGGGGCAGGGTGAGATGGCACGCACCTACGAGAAGACAAGCTAGAGCGTCTGAGCGGGAGGGAAGCAGCTGTATGGTGACGGAGCCACGAGACGTACTTTGCGAAAACACTCAGTGATGCACTTTGTGATGAGGAAGCGTGAGGAAAAATGCTCGAAGCTGCGAACGTCACGTGTGTCCCTGCCCGTGTCCCTGGTCCCTCTGCGTCGGGTGACCCGGGGGGCACCAGCTGGTCAGGCGGATCGGAGCCCAGCGCGCCCTCGGCCCTCGCGGCCGTCAGAACTGTGTGAAGTGCTATTTTACTTTACGCACTAGCACAGTGACCTGAATATTCAAAACGAAAACGCTCGGAGTACTGGTCTCTATTTCTTTCCACAAATAACTCCTCCCCACATTGTATTGTTTCAGAACTGACCGAAAGAGTGGAACTTCTTAAAATGTGGGTGCGGGACCTAGAAAAATTAGGGAACTGGCTGACGTCAGAACGGACTTTGGGAGCCAACACCGTGTGTCGTGCCGTCACCACGCCTGGAGGTTGGGAGGGTCGGGGGGACCCGTGCCCTTTCCTTGCGGGTCTGTCCCTTCCCGTCGTAGCCCCCCGTTTCTGCCCCTTCGCGACACGTTGCGTGATTAAATGCACACGTGACTGAGTAGGTAAACGTCCGTTGTCACCCAGACCTCCTCGTGACGGCAGCACATGCGGAACACTCCGGTCACTGCCCGTCAGCTGAGAGGGAGTCCGGCCGAGGACTCTGGCGCGGTGACGCTGGTGTGTAGAGTTCCTCATCGCTCATGGGCAGCCGGTTTGGACACAGATGGGGGACAGCACCAGTGTCACTGCGGTGACAGGATCAGGTCCCGCTGTTTGACGGGCTTGCGGTCATTGTCCCCGGGGGCTTGTCCTTGGTTTGCTTTGCGTCATCACCCCCCGGAGTGCGTCCCGTTTCCCGGACCGCGGGAGCGAGGCGGTGACGACCGAGATGCTGCGATGACGGAACCGCGTTTGCTCTCCTCCGCTCTTACCAACCGATGCCTTTGTTTCGTTTCTTGCAGTGAAGAAGGCGATTGAGCTGAAGTCGAGAGGCGTGAAGGTGCTGCCCAACAAGGACAGCAGCCACAAGAACTCCGTCTGTGAGTCCTCGCGCGCGCTCGGGGGCTGGACGTGTCGGGTGGGGCACGGGGCGGCTCGGAGAACGCGCTCCGCGGTGCTCCCCGCACGTGCTCCTGCCGCCCCCAGCGCAGCTCCTGGGGCCGGAGACGGGGCCTTCTGGAATCGCTAAGGAAATGCCTCACTGTCAGCACTTCCTCCACATTCTAGATCCTCCCCCCGTCACACGCACACACTCACACACACACACACACGCACGCACGCATGCAGGCATGCACGCATGCACGCACACACATGCATGCACACACATGCATGCACACATATGCACACATGCACATGCACACTCACACAGACATGTACACGGACACACACTCCCATGCACTCACATGCACGCATGCATGCAGACATGCACACATGCACCCATGCACATACTCACATACACACACATGTGCACGCATGCTCGATCTCTGGGGCATGGGAGTCTGGTCTCGTGGTGTTCCTATCTTCCTGTGACAGCGCCCTCAATCACCCGGAAGAACAAAACCGGGTTGGGGCAGCCTCTGCGCCCTTCCCCAGAGGGAGGACAGGACCACTTACCTGTATGTGTGTGTGTGTGTATGTGTGTGCATGTATGTATGTATGTGTATATGTGTGCATGTGCTATGTGTGTACGTGTGTGTGTACATGTATATATGTGATGGGTGTGTATCTGTGTGTTTATCTGTGTGTATATGTGTGCATGTATGTGTGTGAGTGCATGTACATATGTGTGTACATGTATATGTGTATGTGCTATGTGTATATGTGTTTATCTGTGTGTGCATGCATGTGTGTGCATGTATGTATGTGTTTGCATGTGTGTATGTATGTATGTATGTACGTGTGTGTGTGTGTGTGTGTGTGTGTGTGTGGTAGAAACACGTACAGTCTAGCCTCTTAGCCTCTTTCAGCTCCGTAAACGGTACCGTTAACTGCAGTCAGCGTGCTGTACGCCACACCCCCGGGAATCGCCTCACAGCCGCCAGTGTGTAAGCTGTGACCCACGTCCCCCGTCTGCCCCAGCCCCGGTCCCTGACATCCGTCCCTCTGTCCTCTGAGTCTGGCTTTACTTCCCGCGTGGAGGTGAGGTGTGCATTGTCAGTCTGCCTGTCTGCCTCACCGACACGGCGCGCGCCCTCCGGGTTCATCCACGTTGTTGCTCGTGTAAGGTTTTCTCCTTTTCGTGGTTGAATATCCCGTCGTGTGTGTCTGCACACCTGTATGTGCACCCTCACATGTTCTTCACCCGTTCACCTGCGGAAGGACACGAGGTCGCGTCTACACTTGGCTGCTGTGACTAACGCTCAGTGAACACGGGGTGCAGAGCCCTCTTCGAGGTAGTGACTCTGTTTCCTTCTCACGCACCCAGGAGAGGGATGGCGGGATCATCGGGCAGTTCCGTCAGTGTTTTGAGGAGTCTCCACACTGTTCTCCATGGTCGTTACCCCAGCTGACATCCCACCACGTCCTGCCCTTCCAAGCTGCCGTCGCCTCCATCCGGAAATGCTGCTTCCAGAACGAACTTGCTCACTGCCCTGTGCTCCGCAGGGGGTTCAGGGTGAAGTGCAGCCACGTTCTCCCCCGCAGTCCGCAGGGAGGAGTGAGAGCGGCACCTGATACGTGCCAGTGCGGACTGCAGTTCCTGCTTTGATGGAAGTCCTGGAGCTGTCGGGGCGTGACCGTGTCACTCAGCGAGGAGGGGTCCGCCACCGGCAGTGACATTCTGACTCCACTGCCCCACCTACGTCACGCCCCCGGGTGGGCTCAGCGATCAGCGTGGGACGGGGATTTGATTTGATGCTGCGTAAACGAGGCAGGACCCGTGCCCTTCCTTTGACAAGCTGGGAAAAATGCAAAATCTGCATCTACGTCGGCTGTGAGGTCCGGAACAGTCACTCAGACGGGAAGCAGCGTCGCACAGCCGTCCCTGAGCTAGACTAGGGGTGGCCTTTTGGGGTTCACCTGTGCATTCGGGTGTGTTCTCGTGAGGGCAGGTCATGCTCTTCCCTCACGTGAAACAAAAACTTCCCCAAATTTAGTATTTCAATAGTGTCACCTTTGAAAGAAATAAGAAAACATCCAGCAAAAAGCACACTGCGGCTTCAGCTTCACGAATGTGCTTTTCGCCTTTAAAATCTCGGGCCACCAGCAGAGCCGCTGTAACAGGACGGAAGGGACTCGGAACTTGCGGTTCGGGGACGGGGCTTGAATCGGACCCGCGGGCTGCCGGTCCGGGGTCGATCGCTGGCTGCTCCGCCTCTCTGTCCCCCGCCCACCCGGGGCCGTGGGCCGAGGTCACAGGCGTCAGGTTAGAAGCCGGAGTGTCTGCAGCGGGAGGAAGACTGGGCCCCCAAGGGGTATTCAGTGACGAGTTTTAAACACGGACACGGACGGCATTTTTGTTCCAATTTAAATGCTCCTTCAACACTGTGCGGGCTGCCCCGCGCCGACCCCGCCGACCCCGCCGACCCCCGCCGACCCCGCCGACCCCCCCGACCCCGCCGACCCCCACTGACCCCGCCGACCCGCGCCCCGGGGCTCCGCGGCAGCTGCCGTTCCGGACCCCCCTGAGCAGCTCCACGCCGCTGCCTGCAGCTGCTCTGGGAGAGCCGAGGTGACCGGCAGCGTCCCCAGGAAGCGGCTCCCGGGGGATTGTGTGACCGCCTACGTGAGGGGACAGCGTGGAAGAGGCAGGTCCCGGCCACTCCGTTCTCCCCCGCGTCCACGGCCCGTCCCCGACGTCCCCGTCATGACCTAAGCGCTGGGGAAGGGGACGCGCACCCGGGGGGCCCGCTTCTCGGCTCTGCGCCCCCTAAAGAGCGGGGCTGGGGGGGAGACGGGCACCAACGGAAGGAAGAGGTGGACCGGACAACGCGAGGCCACGCCGATGACGTAATGGGGACCCGACTGCTGCAGAACGTGCTCTACGTCCCGAATCGCCGTGCAGCTCTCGGTCTGCCCCCGGGACGGGCTGCGGAGTGACGCGCGTCGGCCCCTGTGTCCCGGAGCTGCGCCCACGATTCGGCCGACCGCGGTCAGAACTCTGTGAGGACAGTGAGTCGTGCGGTGGCTGGCGTGACCGTGTGGCCAGTCCTACGGGGGTGCCTGGACGGAATCCGCGCAGACGTTTTCTGGTCGTTACTCCCCGAGCCACACGGTGTGACACTGTTGCACGGCGTTGACACGGCCGTGTCCTGTGCGGGATCCGGGACCTCTGGGGCTCAGACGGCCGCACGGCCCCCCGCCCTTTACCTGCCTTGGAGTGTGGCTGACGGTCCTCTCGCTGTGTGGCGGCCTTGAACTTGCACGTGTCCTTGCGTGCGAGGTCAGTGATGGCACGTCTCTGCCAGCTTGGCTCTTAAATCTCCCCAGCTGATCAGTAAGTCTCGTTGTCACACGGATTAGCATAAAAGGTCACTTTTCTGGGACAGAAGTGCTGGGCGCACACCCTTCCCGCTGGCCGTAAGGGGACGTCGTGGGGGCGGGAAAGGCACTCACCTTCGGGCCAGCTTCCTCGGGGGGCAGGTGGCCCGCACACGTGGCGTCGGAGGTGCCGGAGGGCCCCGTCCTGTGAGCTCGCGCTTCGGACGTGCGGGAGCCGCGCGGCGCGTGGGGTGCAGCGTGAGGTCACACGAAGGGTTCGGCCGGCGTGGAGGGCCTGAGGGCCCCTCGTCCTTGAAGAGCGATTGGGGTCAACTCGCAGGTTTGAACTCAGGCGACTGGAGCAGCTTTCAGTGCTGTTCATCCTCCAGCGTCCCGCGAGCTGGAGCCGTCACCGGTCCCCTTCGCAGGTGGGGTGACAGGAAGACGGACACAGCTGAGCGCGCCCTCGGGGCCCCGCAGCCTGAGGAGGAGGAGGGGGGCCCGCAGCTCAGCCGCAGCCCGCGCCCCGGCTCCCGTTAGCAAGCAAATCCACGCGGCAGCAGCGCCGTGCAGGCTCGGCGACGGTCCCTTGCGCGGTACTGCCACACGCGTGCGTGGCCGGTGCGTGTCCTTGCAGCGGCCCACAGCCCCGCGCACAGCACGGCGGTCGGGGGCGGCTGCTCGCACGAGGGGGCTGTGCCCTTCGCGCCACCTGCCGCGCGTTGCTGCTTCCCGATCACGGCGTCGACTCGGAAATCTTATTTTCCTACTTTCAACTATTTCTCTACGTAAGTTAGTGTCATAGGCCATTTGGGAATGTTACTTTGTGCCACGTGATGTCACCCCCCGTTCGGCTGCATGCCGGCAATTAAGGTGCTTGCTGCCATTTTCCGTCAGGGCGTCGGGAGGACACGGGTGGGGTCTGAGGGGGGCCCATCCTGCTGGGGGGAAGCGGGGTTCCTCCTGTGCTTCACCCCAGCACCCCTGCCTCTCGCCTGCAGCAGGGGGTCCCGCAGGCAGGGCTTCCTCTTTTCTGCAAAGGACAAGTCGGGGCCCCAGGCTGGTGGCACAGAGCGTAAGCCCCGCGCTTGGGCTGACGGGGAGGCCCTGTGTGGGTTTTTCAAGCCGATTTGAAAACGAACTGGAGTTTGGGGTGATTTCCGACTAATTGCAATCAGGGAGACAAGCTGCGTGCGTCCCAAGTGGAAAAGTTGGCAGGACGGCTAACTAGGAGGGGGACCCCAGATCCGTCATTTGGTAACAGCCGCTACTGGTTAAGCCGCAAAGGGGACTCTCGCCGACAGTTTTCATCATCCATTTCTCAGAGCTTCAGGGGTCAACGCGCGGTTTCACTTCCCCGAGTCTCTGCTGCAAGCGCCCTGCGCACCCTGCCCCTCCGCCGCAAGCGCCCTGCGCACCCTCCTGCAAGCACCCTGCCCCTCCGCCGCATGCACCCTGCTCCTCCGCTGCAAGCGCCCTGTGCACCCTCCTGCAAGCACCCTGCTCCTCCGCCACATGCAGGCACCCTGCGCACCCTCCTGCAAGCACCCTGCTCCTCAACACACACGGATTTCCTGCCCCAAGTCACAGCTGATTTTAAGGAGTCCTGTGCTCTTTATTTATCCAAATTGTTCTGAAATAGTGACACTAGCATTGAGGACATTAGAACTCATTCCAAGTCAGTGTGGCCGATTCCTGTTAAGTTTAACAACCTTGCTGTCAAGACCTATGGTATCGAGGTCCCTAGCACGGAAAGTGGTGCCTGTAAGATGTGACCTGTGGTGGCTCGGGGCGGAGTTACTGGTCTCAAAAGCAGGACAGCAGCACTGAGCACCCCAGGCCGCAGCACGCCCTCAGCCACAGGCAGGACGCAAGCTCGTCGGCTGGAGGGAGAAGGTGAAGCCCGACTGGGGGCTCGGCTCTGAAGCGGTGCTAAAACTCACTGTGAGAGCCGAACGACTCTCGTAAGGAGTCTTCATAATTTAATGATTTTAATTAATAATTAAGAAAATGTATGTAAATAAAGTAATTATTTCAGGTAATCTAAATGCCTGATCAACCATTTATACACTTAAGTGCCGTCATTGCTAAGAAAAACGTTCATTCCACCCCAGCATTTCACGTAATTATTTATTTTTAATTCAGTGCGTTTCCTATTTGACCTTGGGGGGGGGGCATACTGTTACCGGAAAGTGGGGGGCCCTCGTCGGCACGGTGTCCAGGTCCTTGGAATCTGGAGCAAAGAATTGCAGGAGACGCGCACCAGCGTGTAGAGGGGAAGCAGATTATTGAGAGAACGTGCACCCCTCGGGGGCAGGAGCGGCTCCAACAGGAAAATGGCTCAGGAGCCCCACCCAGGAGCCTTGGCTGCTTTTATTTGCTCCGGGTGTCAGGGGTTACGCCCTCCTGGCGGTGGGGCCTCTTGCTTGACACCTTTGATGGAC
>PVJL010016339.1:0-21298 GCA_004026885.1 Lyroderma lyra
ATGAAAAAAAACAAAACCATGTTACATAGATGATATATTATAGAATTGTACACTTGAAGCTTACATAATTTTGCTAGCCCATGTCACCCCAACAAATTTAATAATAAAATAAAAAATAAAGAAAAAATGCCAGACTTACATAAGATTTTTCAGAAGACAGAGAAGTCATTCCTAATTTACTTTATGAGGTCAGCATATTTCTCCTACTAACACTTAGCAACAAATTAAAAGAAAAGGAGACTATACACTCATATTTCTTATAAACATAGACACAAAAATTTAAACAAAATTTGATAGGATCTCACAGTGTATAAAAGGTTATTATGATGACCATGTGGCCTTTATCCTACATAAGGAAGATTTACTTAAAATTTAAAAGGCAAACATTATAATTCATTCTGGTAACAGAATATAGAAAAATAATATTTTTACCTCAATAAATGGAAATAAAATATTTCAAACATTTAACCTATATTCATATAAAATAATCCCAGTAAATTAAGAATAAAAGGGTAGCTTCTCAATTTTATAAAGGGCATCAGCAAAAACTTACCATTAACATCTAACATTTTTGCTTTTGTTCTAAGATTGGGAGGAAGGCAAGACCTGTGCTCACTATTTGTATTCATTATAGTGAATGTCCCAATTATATTAATTAAGAATTAATATAGTAAAACAAATGAAAGTAATAAAGATTATAAGACAAAAAACCTAACTACCTTTATTTGTATGGAACATGATAGTCTATAAAACAATAAACTTTTACATGTGTTCTGTGTTCTTTTCTCAGTCCGGAGTCTGCATAGTCAGTATACAACGTCTGACAATTAAGTTTGTGAACTCAACCTAGAAAAAGTGCTACATATCTCAATGCTGAATATCATGATGGTCACTTTTGAAGTATTTCCCTTGGAAAACTAAGCACAGATGCCAGCACTTACTCCATCCTTCAAAGCAATTTTAAAACTCTTTCTGGAATGGGCATCAGAGCTGTCATTGTATGACACTTGATGTCCTGAATGTCATCAAAGTGTCTTCCTTTCAATATTTCCTTTGTCTTCTGGTAAAGAAATAAGTTATTGGGGAACAGATTGGGTGAGTAGGGAGGGTGTTCCAATACAGTTATTTGTTTACTGGCTAAAAACTCCCACACGGACAGTTCCTTGTGAGCTGGTGCATTGTCGTAATACAAGAGCCATCAGTTGTTGATGAAAAGTTCAGGTTGTTTTCATCTAACTTTCCAATGTAGCCTTTTCCACACTTCCAGATAGTAAACTTGGGTGACAGTTTGTCCAGTTGGTACAAATTCATAATGAACAATCTCTTTGATATGCAAAAAGTTTAGCAACATCATTTTGACTCTTGATTTGGAGTGACAGAAATATTTTGGTCATGGAGAATTGGCTGACCTCCATTGTGAACTTTGATGCTTTGTTTCAGAGTTGTATTGGTACACCTGTGTTTTATCACCAGTGATGACACAGCTCAAAACATCATCTTGCCTCTCCAAAAGTTCTTTGCAAACTTTGACTCTCTTTTGCTTTTGTTCATTGGCGAGCTTCTTCAGAACCATTTTTGCACACACCTTTCTCATGCTAAGATTTTTAGTTAAGATTTTCCTGTTTCTCTATCAATGTTTACTTGGTTTACTATGCTTCTCACAGTCAATAATTTTCATGCACAATTCAACAAATTTTTGTAATGTTTTCATCAGTTATGCTCATTACTGGCCAACCTGACCTCTGTTCATCAGTGACACTTTCTCTCCTCTTAGAAAAACATTTAATCCATTGTACACTGCCAGTTTCTTCATGGCAATATCCCCATAAACCTGGACTATCATGTTCCTGATTTCACTTTTACTTTTGTCAAGTTTAACAAGAAATTTAATGTTTGCTCATAGCTCTAATTCAAGATCCAACATTCTTGTGATGGCATACAAAAACACATAGCAACAGTAATGAATGTCACTCAGAAAGAAACTACCACATGTCGACATAAGTACAGCTGTGAGATAGTCATACCAAGGTTATGAAACCTTACTGAGTTCTTTGTACAGTGCTTCCAATGTAAGTGCAAGGTGACAAGTTTGCAAACTTAATTGGCAGACCTTGTTGAGTTTGCAAAGTTTGTTGGGGAACCAAATTCGCAATATCCAAGACAAAGAAAGCAAATCCAGGACAAAGAAAAATCATAGAATATTTCATTAGAATTGTATCAATGAGTTAAACTATTTTTGCTTTATCTAAAATTTAAGATAAACATGAATAGTCCCCAAAGCACCACAAAATAAAATTTCTAGTGGATAAAACTGCATATAGTAACATTAAGATCTGTACAAGTCAACCAGGAAAAATTGAATTTTCATAGAAATAATGTCTACAAAAGAAAACGTATGAAAGCAAAATGACATTCACAGGTAAAATTCAACATTTGATTTTCTAGTTATTTTTTACCATGTATATATTTTTTTTATATAAAAGAGAATTGATCCCTCTGAATGTACTTTTAATAAAATATAACTCATGTTGGAAAAAAGAAATTATTTAATTGTGGTTTTAGAATAATAAAATGAAATTTGCTTAGTGGAATTTACCTGGTGTTCTTTCTCATACTATAGAAATAAGGATATTTATTTATTTATTTATTTATTGTTAGATTTATTGGGATGACATTGATTAGCAAGAATTATATATGCTCCAGGTGTACAATTCTACAGTGCATCATCAACTTATTGTATAATAAGTTCACCACCCAGTGTGAGTTCTCTTTCCATCACCATATATTTAGCTCCTCTTCCTGCTTCTCCCACTTCTCCCCCTTCTCCCATCCCCTCCCCACTTGTCCTTAAAGGAACATTAAACTATTGATTGTGCCCATGGATTTTTGTTTGTTTTTTCTTTGTTGTTTTCAGTTTTATATTCCTCATATGAGTGAAGTCATACCATTTTTGTTTTTTTCTGTCTGGCTTACTTTGCTTAGCATGATGATCTCTAGGTCAACCCATTTCATTGTAAATGGCAGTATTTCATCTTTCCTAATAGCTGAGTAATATTCCATTATGTATATGTACCATGGCTTCTTTTTTAAAATTCATTTTTATTGTTAGACTTATTGGGGTGACATCTGTTAGCAAGGATTATATAGGTTTCAGCATACAATTCTACAGTGCATTGACAACTTGTTGTATAATAAATTCACCACCTAATGTGACTTCTCTTACCATCACCTTATGTTTAGCTTCCCCTCCCTCCTCTCCCACGCCTCCCCTGTCTCCCCTCCCTAACCCACTCATCCCAAAGTAAACATTAAACTATTGATTGTGTCCATGAGTTGTTTGTTTGTTCAGTTCTTTTTTCTTTGTTGCTTTTAGTTTTATATTCTGCATGTGAGTGAAGTCATACAGTTCTTTGTATTTTCTGTCTGGCTTATTTTGCTAAGCATGTTGATTTCTAGGTCCATCCATTTTGTTGCAAATGACAATATTTCATCTTTTCTTATAGCTGAGTAATATTCCATTGTGTATATATACCACAGCTTCTTTATCCATTCATCTGTTGCAGGGAACTTTGGTTGTTTCCATGTTTTGGCCAATGTGAACAGAGTTGCAGTGAACATTGGGATACATAAGTCTTTGTGGCCTAAGGTTTTTAAGTTTTTTGGGTAGATTCCCAGAAGGGGGATTGCTGGGTCATATGGTAATTCCATTCCCAGTTTTCTGAGGAACATCCACACCATCTTTCATAGTGGTTGTACCAGTTTGCACACTAGCAGTGTGCAAGTGTTCCTTTTTCTCCACATCCTCTCCAGCATTTGTTATTTCTTGTTTTGTTAATAATAACCATTCTAACAGGTGTAAGATGGTATCTCACTGTGGTTTTGATTTGCATTTCCCTGATAGCTAATGAGGTTCAGCATTTTTTTCATGTTTCTGCTGGCTGTTTGTATTTCTTCATGGGAGAAGTGTCTGTTTAGTTCCTCTGCCCACTTTTTAATTAGATTGTTTGTTTTTCTGTTGTTAAGTCTTATTAGTTCTTTATATATTTTAAATATTAGACCCTTATCTGATGTGTTATTTGCAAATATTTTCTCCCATTCTATTGGCTGTCTCTTTGCTTTGTTGATGGCTTCCTTCCCTGTGCAGAAGCTTTTTAGTTTGATATAGTCCCATTCATTTATTTTTGCTTTTACTTCCCTTGCCTTTGAGGTCAGGTTCATGAAGTCTTCCTTGAGCCCTATAGGGGTCTATAAGTATAGTACCTGTGTTTCCTTATATACAATTGATTGTTTTGGGTCTTATATGAAGGTCTTTAATCCATTTTGAGTTAATGTTTGTATATGGTGGCAGTTTACAGCTCAGGTTTATTCTTTTGCATATGTTTTTCCAGCTTTTCCAGCACCACCTAGTGAAGAAGCTGTCTTTTCCTCATTGCATATTTTTTGCTCTTTTATTAAAAATTATTTGTCCATAAATATGTGGATTTATTTCTGGACTTTCAGTTCTTTTCCATTGGTCTACGTTCTGTTTCTCTGTCAATACCAAGCTGTTTTGATTATTGAGGCTTTGTAACATAAATTGAAGTTGGGGAATGTAATACCAGCAGCCTTGTTCTTTTTATGTAGTATTGTTTTGGCAATTTGAGGTCTTTTATGGTTCTATATAAATCTGATAATTCTTTTATCTATTTCATGAAAGTATGATTTTGGGATTTTGATAGGCATTGCATTAAATCTGTAGATTGCTTTGATCAAAATGGTCATTTAACAATGTTAAGTCTTTCTATCCATGAACAGGAGATATCTTTCCATTTTTTTGCATCTGCTTCAATTTCTTTCAAAAGTGTCTTATAGTTTTCCATGTATAAGTCCGTCACGTTTTTTGTTAAGTTAATTCCTAAGTACGTCATTCTTTTTGTTGTGATAGCAAAAGGAATTGACTCCCTAATTTCTTTATCTGAAGATTCGTTGTTTGTATATAGGAATGCGTTTGATTTTTGTACACTGATTTTGAATCCTGTGACTACTACATTCATTTACTCTTTCTAATAGTTTCCTGATGGAATCTTTAAACTTTTCCATATAAAGGATTATGTCATCTGCAAATAATGACTATTTGACTTGTTCTTTCCCAATTTGGATACCTTTTATTCTTTTCTCTTACCTGATTGCTGTGGCTAGAACTTTCAGTACTATATTGAATAGCAGTGGTGACAGGGGACATCCTTGTGTTGTTCCTGATTTTAGAGGAATAGGCTTCAGCTTTTCCCCATTCAGTATGATGTTATCCAAGAGTTTGTCACATATGGCCTTCATTTTCTTGCGATACTTTCCTTCTATACCTATTTTATTCAGTGTTTTGATCATAAATGGATATTGCATTTTGTCAAATGCCTTCTCTGAATCAATTAATATGAACATATGGTCTTTATCTTTTATTTTGTTTATGTGGTATATCACGTTGATTGATTTTTGTATGTTGAACCATCCTTGTGCCCCAGGATGAATCTCAATTGTTCATGATGTATAATCTTTTTGATGTATTGTTGTATTCTATTTGCTAATAGTTTGTTTGGAATTTTTGCATCTGTGTTCATCAGAGATATTGGTCTATAGTTCTCTTTTTTTCTGTTGTCTTTACCAGGCTTTGGTAGTAGGATAGTGTTGGCTTCATAGAATAAGTTAGGAAGTATTACTTTCTCTTCAATTTTTTTGGAAGAGTCTGAGGATAATAGGTGTTAATTCTTCTTTGAATGCTTGGTAGAACTCATTGGTGAGACCACCTGGTCCAGGGCTTTTGACTCTAGGGAGATTATGTATAGTCATTTCAAACTCGTTGCTATTGATTTGTCTATTTAGATTATCCAGTTCTTTTTGGTTCAGTCTAGGTAGGCTAAGTTTCTAAGAACTTGTCCTTTTCCTCTAGGTTGTTAAATTTAGTGGCATAATGCCCTTCATAATATTTTCTTATAATCCTTTGTATTTCTGTGGTATCAGTGGTAATTTCTCCCCTTTCCTTTCTAATTTTGGATATTTGTGTCCTTTCCTTTCATCCTTTGATTAGTGTAGCCAGGGGTTTGCCAATTGTGTTCACTGTCTCAAAGAATCAGCTCTTTGTAATACTAATTTTTTCTATTGTCCTTCTGTTCTCTAATTGGTTTAGCTCTGCTTTAATTTTCATTATTTCTATTCTTTTTCTGACTTCGGGTTTTGTCTCTCTTTTTTTTTTGACCTAGTTCTTTAAGATGGGATGTTAAGGTGTTTACTTGTGATTTTTTTTGCTTCTTAAGATAGTCCTGTAATGATCTAATTTCCCCTATTATTACTGCTTTTGCTGTGTCCCAATAATTCTGGTATGTTGCATTTTCATTGTCATTAGTTACTATAAATATTTTAATCTCTTATTTTATTTGTTTTTTATCCAGTCATTTTAAAATAAAATATTGTTTAATCTCTATGTATATGTGTTTTTTTCTTCTTTCCTTTTACAGTTGATCTCCAATTTCAAAGCTTTTTGGTCTGAGAATACAATTTTGTTGGATTAATTATCCCGTAAATGTCAATTATGTCAAATTACTGTAATATGTCATTTAGAGCTCATATTTTCTAATTTATTTTCTGTTTGGATGATCTGTCCATGGCTGTTAAGGGGGTGCTTAAATCTCCTACAATGATTGTGCTTTAGTCAGTTTCTTCTTTTAGATCTGTTAGTAGTTGCTTTGTATATTTTGGTGCTTCCTGGTTTGGAGCATACATATTGATTAGTGTCAAATCTCTTCTTGTTGTATTGTGCCTTTTATCACTATGAAATGTCCATCTTTGTCTCTTGTTATTTTTTATAACCTGAAATTCGTTTCATCGGATATCAGTATGGCAACTCCTGCTTTTCTCTGGTTACCATTTGCTTGGAGTATTGTTTCACATCCTGTTACTCTGAGTCTGTGTTTGTCCTTATGGCTGAGGTGTGTCTCTTGGAGACAGCATATGAGTGGGTTTTGTTTTCTAATCCAGTCTGCTACTTTGTGTCTTTTTACTGGTGGGTTCAGTCCATTAACATTTAGAGTGATGATCGATATGTGAGGATTTCCTGTAGCCATTGCTTTTTGTTGTTGTTGTTTTATTTTTGCTTCTTACTTATTGCTCCAATTCTATTTTATTTGTCCTGATGTTTTGTTTCAGGTCAAAGAGCCTGCTTCAGTATTGCTTGAAATGCTGGACTGTTGCTGGCGAATTCTCTCAGCTTCTGTGTGTTTGAGAAGGTCTTTATTCCTCCTTTATATCTGAAGGATATTTTTTCTGGATAATTTATTCTTGTCTGTCAATTTCTCTCTTTCAAAGTTTTGAATATTTGATTCCACTCCCTCCTGGCTTGTAGAGTTTCTGCTGAGAAGTCTCATGCCAGCCTGATGGGATTTCCTCTAAAGGTTATAATTCTTTTTTCCCCTGGCTGCCTTGAGAATCATCTGTTTGTCTTTAGCTTTTGACATCTTTAGTATCATGTGTCTTGGAGTAGTTCTGCTAGGGTCCTAGTATCTAGGGAAACTATTTTCTTCTTGAATTTGGGGTTCCAGATCTTTCCATAGGTTTGGAAAATTCTCATCTACTATTTGTTTGAGTATGTTCTCTGTAGAGTATTCGGCTCCTTCTAACCCTATTATCCTGATGTTGTTTTGTTTCATGGAGTCAGATAGTTCTTGTAGTGTTCTTTTAATCTTTTTGGTTCTATATTCCCTAACTTCCTCGTTCAGAGATGTTTTTCTGTTCTCATCTTCAATATCACCAATTGTTTCCTCCATCTGGTTGGCTCTGTTTTCTATGGCAGTTATTTCATTTCTCACTTCTTTTATTATATTATTTAGGTCTTATATTTCCATCTTATTCTTCATTATGTTTTGAATTTCTTTGTTAAATTGTTTATTTTGTTGATGGATTTCCTTTTGTAGGTCATTCATCTCAGCTATGGTGTTTTGCCAGTATGTTTTCATTTCTCTCAGAGCCTTTAGAATAGCTACTTTAAATTCTCTGTCACTTAGTTCAGAAATTTCTAGGTCTATGAGATCATTCTCCGGAGATTTTTCATCTTCTTTCTTAGCAACTTTAAATCCTAAGCTATTAATACTATCTGCTGTCTTCTTTGACACGAGGGCTTTATATTCAGCAGATTGCAGGAGTTCTCTTTCTCTGAATATTTTTATGGTGTCTTGCTATAGAGAAGACACTAGGTGGCACTGGGGGGGACAAGTTTAGGGAGACATGGGAGTTGTTTAAGACTTACCTCTAGTCTCCAGCTCCATTTGGAGGTGGGGCACATCGATCGAGGTCCCTCCACTTCCTGCAGATCGTTGGGGAGACTGTAAGAGTGGGGAGAGGCCAACAAAATGCTCGCTGGGGTACTTCCACCTCCTGCCCTTTGCTGGGGGAACTGAGGCAGATGAAGGAGGCTGATGGGATGTAAACCAATGCTGCTCTCAAGGGTTGGGCAAACGGTGTCAAATCCAGTTCTCTTCTCTCTACAGCACTTTGCTCCAGGCATGTTCCAGTGATTTGTCTCCACAGTAGCTGCTCAGGCTGAGTCTGCAAGCATGCACTGCATGAGGGCACTAGGAGCACACATGATACAGGCCTAGAGATGCAGGCTGAACAAGAGTGCTGTGCGATGGCATTGGATGTGCTCTGTGGCTGAAACCCACAGGCCCTGCAATATCACCAGGCGAGCATGAGGGCACTGAGTTAGTGCCCCAGGTGTGCGAGCTTCATGTGCAGAACCCGCAAGCCCTGTGAGATCTCCAGGTGTGCGCGAGGGTGTTGGATACATGTGCACCACATGCCAGGCCTTGCAAGAATGCCATGCGAGGGCGCTGGGCATGCGCCAGCTACGATCTAAAGCCACTGGCCTGATGTCATGGGCTGTGTGAGGGTGGTTGGTGCACCTATGCTGTGGACTGGGAGCCATGGCCCTGCAGAAGAGCCATGCATGCACGTTAAGGACACAAGGGTTGCAGGAGTGGAGGTGCTGACACTTCAGCTATATTTTGGCCTACAGATGTTTAGAGTCCTCATTCAGCTTTCTTGCTACTTAAGAGTTTCAGAGGCTGTCTCTCAGGCTTTGTTCCTAACACACTGCTTTAAGATCCAGCTCCCTCATGGTCTCCCTGCATTCCTCCACTCTGGCTTTCAGTCTTGTAGGCTCTTGGCCTCTTACTTCCTGTGTATTTTGCTGCTCCCTGAATTCTTCCTAGTTTTTTTAGTTAGCAGAAGTGTAGTTTTCTCATGATCCATCCCTGCTCCCTCCTTTCTCTCCTGCTCGCCCCCTCTCTCTAACCTTTAGGTGTTTTCTTGAATGGATTTCTCAGTTGTCACTGTGTCACTCAGGGTTTTCTTTCTTGGCTCCTATATAGCCATTTAATTGTGTTTTTTTGGGTAGGTTTTAGGGACATCCTTTCCAGTCATCATCTTGAGAAGAATCCCAGGATTTTTAGATTAAAAATGAAATATAGAGATCTCATGTGAGGCTGACTGTAACTATGGGAAAAATATAGGGGAAGTTTCTCAGAATCAGATAAAAATCCTCCACTCATAACTGAAGTCTTAACTACAAAGCTCCCCACATCAATATCATGTACTTGCAAGGTACCAAACTTAGTTTGCTCAATCTTCTTAAAGTGGTGGGTTAAGATAAGGGTCCCAGCAGATGTTATTGCAGTGACTGTTCATATTGGGCACTGGGTAATTAATTCAGAATGGAATGAAGATGAGCAACAAAGAATTTCACAGAAATTGCTCTTTAACACTATTAAAGAGTTCTTACCTTGATGCTTGTGAATGTCTATATTTCACCACTAGGTGTCACTGGGAGCTAAACAGTTACTGAACAGACTGGCATATTGAAATTTTCCTATTAAAAATGATTGATTTTGTGTATATATTATATTTTTAGTTGTTTGCTCATAGAAACCTAGTAGTATCAGTCACCTCTTGTGTTTTGACTCACCTCTTCTCAGTCAACTTTACAGAAACTAACTTCTGCTCCTTGGCATGTCTTTTGCATTTTTGCACCAAGGCTTTTCTCGATGTGGTTGGGACACCTGTGAGAAGCTGCTTGTCATTTGTGGATGCTTCAAACTGCAATGTAGGGTAATTAAGATCCCATGGGACAACCATTGCTTTAGGGCATGTGGATCATTGCTATGTGCTTCCCCTTGTATTTCTGAGGTGAGCACAATCTGCACAATTAAACAGAAAGTTTCAATGAGATCAGATCCTAGTTTTCCATAGTGCTGAGCACTCTGATGACACATCTTGTGTTTGCTCTGTCTCTCTTTCCTCTTTTAATCTTCTCAGTGTCCTGATCCTAATGCCTGTATCATGTTCCCAAATAAAGTCTTACCTGTAAATCACTCCTTCCCTCCCCATCAATATAGTTTACTCTGATTTTTTCTTTTTTCTGTTTTAAAGTCTTTTTTTGGAAGGAACCTAAGCATAACCAACTATCCTGATAAAGACTATTTTCAGCATCCATAAGTTTCTCCCATAGCTCAACTACCTTTTCAAATCAACAAATGCTCTGATCTCTATCACCATAGATGAGTTTTGATTCTGTTTTTGAACTTCATGTCACTGGAGTCATGCAGTAAGTCTTATTTTATGTCTGGCTTTTTTTCCTAACATTATTTCTGTGGGATTTATTCATGTTGTGGCATATAATGGTAGTTCATTATTTTTCATTTTTGTGTAATATTCCATTGTGTGACTATACCATAATTTACGCATTCTATTATGAATAAACATTTGATCGAGTTCCCTGATGGTGTAGTGGCTTAAGGCTTTGGTGCTGGTGCTGTCAGCGCTGCAGCCTGGGTTCAGTTCCCAGCCAGGGAGCTACCCACATACCAAAAAGCAAAAAAAACCCCACAACATTTGAATTGTTTTCAGATTTTACCTTTTTGAATAATGGTATTTTGAACATTTTTCTGCATGTCTTTTGATAACAAATATTCATTTCTCATAAGAATATACATAGAAATAAAATTACTGGATCACAGGTTGTACTTTTCTTTATTTAATAAATACTGGGAAAGAGGTTTTTATGGAGGTTATTCCCATCTTACTTCCATCTTCTCCATGTCTTCACTTGTAATTGATATTACTTACCATTTTCATTTTAGCCATTCTTGTGTGGGTGTAGTGTATCCCATTGACTAATAGTACTTAACATATTCATATACCTATTAGCCATTTAGATACACTCTTTTGTGAAGTACCAGTTTAAGATTTTAGCTATTTGTTTGTGTCTGGTGAGGGGAGGATGTCAGTCTTTTTCTTATTGATTTGAAGTTCTTTATGATTTCTGTGTACTAGCCCTTTGTTGAATATACTAGGGTTGTTGAGAAAGTATCCAGCCATGTATGATAGTATGAAAAAGAGGCATACATGGCTGGATTTTTTTCTGGACAACCCTCATATGTACTGTGAATATCTTCTACCAGTTTCTGGTTTACTTTTCACTCTGTTAAACTTGTGAGCAAAAGAATTTTTTAATGGGACGCTATTTATTAATAATTTTCCTATGACTATTGTTGTTTTCTCCTGTAAATTTTTTACTTCTTCTCCAAGGTCATAAAATGTTCTCTTTAATCTGTGGTACTTAAACTTGAGAGGACATCAGAATCATCTGGAAGTTTTTAAAAAATTATTTATGTTTTTCAGTTTCAGTAGATATTCAATATTATTTTATATTAGTTTCAGGTACATAACATAATGGTTAGACACTGCATGTAACTTATGCAGTGATCCCCCTCATAAGTCCAGTATCCATCTGGCAGTATACATAGTTGCTACAACATTATTGACTGTATTCTCTATGCTGTACTTTATATCCCCAAGACTGGAAGTTCTTTTGAAACATATTTTTTAGGACATACCCCTCAAATTTGTAGTTCCTTAGGTCAGGAGAAAGGTCCAAGATTTGCATTTCTTTTAACTTCCAGATGATGCTGATTCTGGTGGTCTGGAAATCACACTTTGAAAAACATTTTATCTTTGAGAAGCTTAAATATTTTACCTTTTACATTTAGATCTATAATACAAGGTCTGAAAATTAAGTTCGTGAACTTGCCACCATGTTATTACATTGGCATAACTATACAAACAACTTGGTAAGGTTCCATAACTGTGATATACCCGTGCCTCATAGTTGTGCTCGTGTTGATCTGTGGCACCATGTTGCTGAGTGGCATTCATTATTGTTGTGTTTTTGTGTGCCATTGTGAGAATGTTGAAGCTTGAATTAGAGCAACAAACAAACATTACATTTCTTGTTAAAATTGGCAAGAGTAAAAGTAAAATCAGGAACATGTTAATCTAAGTTTATGGGGATAATGCCATAAAGAAAATTTCAGTGTACAAATAGATTAAACATTTTTCTGAGGGAAGAGAAAATGTCACTGATGGAGAGATATCAGGGCAGCCAGTAATGAACAGAACTGATGAAAACATTGCAAAAATTTGTGGAATTGTACGTCAAAATAATCATCTGACTGTGAGAAGCATAGCAGACCAAGTAACCATCAATAGAGGAACAGTTAGGAAAGTCTTAACTAAAATTCTTGGCATGAGAAAGGTGTGTGCAAAAATGGTTCTGAAGGAGCTTACCAATGAACCAAAGTAAAGAAGAGTCAAAGTTTGCCAAGAACTTTTGGACAGGCAAGATGATGTTTTGGGATGGGTTATCACTGGTGGTGAAACATGTGTGTACCAATACAACTCTGAAACAAATCATCGAATTGCACAATGAAAGTCAGCCAATTCTCCACAATCAAAATATTTTCATCAGTCCAAATCAAGAGTCAAAATGATGTTGCAAATCTTTTTTTGATATCCGAGGGAATGTTCATTACAAATTTGTACCAACTGGACAAACAGTCAACTAAGTTTGCTATCTGCAAGTGCTGAAAAGCCTGCATGAAAAAGTTAGATGAAAACTACCTGAACTTTTCAGCAACAACTCATGGCTCTTGCATCACAACAACACATGAACTCACAGGGCACTCTCTGTTAGGGAGTTTTTAGTCAGTAACAAATAACTTGGAACACCCTCCCTACTCACCTGGTCTGGCCCCCAATGACTTTCTCTTTACCCAAACATAAAGAAAATATTGAAAGGAAGATAGTTTGAAGACATTAAAGACATCAAGTGTCATACAATGACAGCTCTGATGACCTTTCCAGAAGGAGTGTTCCAAAATTGCTTTAAGGGTGGACTGGGGGCTGGCATTTGTGCATAGTTTTCCAAGGGGAGTACTTCAAAGTGACCATAGTAATATTCACCAATGAGGTATGTAGCACTTTTTCTAGGAATGTCGCAAACTTAATTGTCGGACCTCATATACCTGGACTTGATTATTGTGGTTGCTGTGAAATGGGGGTAAAATTTTATTTTATCACCGTAGTCAATCAACTAGTACCACTGATATGCAGTACTAGTTACATTGGTATTTGTGTGTGTGTGTGTGTGTGTGTGTGTGTGTGTGTGTGTTTGTGTGTGCATATATATATATATATATATATATATATAAATAAAATCTGGCACAAATAACACCTCTTTTTTTTTTAATTTTTTCAGAAGTTTAATAAACATCAGACTTCTCATTTTCATGAGAAAAGCCATTTGATAAAATATTACAATTTAATGGTTCTCTTAATAACTTATTTTATTTTATTTTATTATTATTATGTTTTTAATTCATTTTTATTGTTAGATTTATTGGGGTGACATCTGTTAGCAAGGATTACATAGGTTTCAGGCATACAATTCTACAGTGCATTGTCAACTTGATGTATAATAAGTTCACCACCTACTGTGACTTCTCTTTCCATCATCTTATATTTAGCTTTCCCCCAACCTCTCGCACCTCCTCCCCTTTCTCCCCTCCCTGACCCACTCGTCCCCAAATAAACATTAAACTATTGATTGTGTCCATGGGTTCTTTGTTTCTTCATTTCTTATTTCTTTGCTTTCAGTTTTATATTCCATATGAGTGAAGTCATACAGTTCTTTGTTTTTTCTGTCTGGCTTATTTCACTTAGCATGATGATCTCCAGGTCCATCCATTTTGTTGCAAATGGCAATATTT
Organism: Lyroderma lyra; assembly: GCA_004026885.1. Lineage (NCBI taxonomy): Eukaryota > Metazoa > Chordata > Mammalia > Chiroptera > Megadermatidae > Lyroderma > Lyroderma lyra. The sequence continues at coordinate 14,130 of PVJL010016339.1, forward strand.
CATCTTTTCTTATAGCTGAGTAATATTCCATTGTGTATATGTACCACAGCTTCTTTATCCAGTCATCTGTCGCAGGGCACTTTGGTTGTTTCCATGTTTTGGCCACTATGAACAGAGCTGCAATGAACATTGGGGTACGTAAGTCTTTGCAGACAAAGGTTTTCAAGTCTTTTGGGTAGATCCCCAGAAGGGGGATTGCTGGGTCAAATGGTAAGTCCATTCCCAATTTTCTGAGGAACCTCCACACTGCCTTCCACAGTGGTTGTACCAGTTTGCATCCCTACCAGCAGTGTACCAGAGTTTCTTTTTCTCCACATCCTCTCCAGCACTTGTTATTCCTTGTCTTGTTGATAACAGCCATTCTCACAGGTGTGAGGTGGTATCTCATTGTGGTTTTGATTTGCATTTCCCTGATAGCTAATGAGATTGAGCACTTTTTCATATGTCTGCTGGCCATTTGTATTTCTTCGTGGGAGAAATGTCTGTTTAGTTCTTCTGCTCACTTTTCAATTAACACTTCTTTTTGATGAGTTGGACTTTTATTACAAAATAATAAGCATGTAATTCTGTCACATAATATCACACTTGAGCACAGTTTAGGTGAAATTTTAGGTGCAATATTCAAATTGCTGTCCAGCTCATGAGAGACATTTATGTACAGGTACAGTGTTACTTCCTCCGAATGCTGTATATATGGATCTGTTTCTGGACTTTTTAATTCTGTTTCATTCTTCTGTAAGTCTATCTTTGTATGAATGCAGTGTAATAAAGTAATTATAATTACTTTACTTTATATTTATAAAAAACATTGATAAACAGTAGAGTAACTCTCCCTATTATATTTTTCTTTTTCAAGTGCATCTTGTAAAAGAGAAATATTATAATGTTTTTCTTCAGGTTAATAAAGAAAGATCAGAATTCTCTATACATTTTAGAAAAGAAATATTAATTTAAATATGAACACTTGGGTAACAATTATTAATAAGAAAACAATAAAGAAGTACAGATTGTTTGGAATCTGTAAAGTTAAAGGTTACTTTCAAAAGCCATAGTTAATTATGTCTGAAGTCTAGAATCTATAAGACACCTTTGTTTAAAAAACTCATTTGAAAGTCAAGACAATTTTGAAAATTAAATTTAAAAAATGAATAAGATTTTGAAAAGTAGGAATATCCAGTGTATGTGCTGAATTAGGTCACCCTAACATTCATATATTGAAGTGCTAACCCCCAGTATCTCAGAATGTGACCATATTTTGAGATAAGGCATTTAAAGAGGTAATTAAATTAAAACCCGACTCTTAGAATGAACTCTAATACAATTTGACTGGTATCTTTATAAGAGGAAATTTGGACACACAGAGAGACACCAGATATAGGTGTGCAGAGAGGAAAAATGATATGAGCACACAAAAGAAGATAGCCATCTACAATACAAAAAGAGAATCTGCAGGAAAAAATAAAACTTGATCTTAAAATTTTGGCCTCTAAAACTGAGAAATAAATTTTTGTTGTTTGAATCACCTGGTCCATGTGTAGTTATGGCAACCCTAGCAAAGTAAACTTCCGCCATGAGCAAAGTTTTCTTTTAGATAATTAGTCATTAAGCAAAGGAAGTAAGTAAACAGATGTATAACAGGCATTGCAAGATAATAACTGAATATTTAGGCAGCATTTTCTGAACATATTAGAAAAAACTTCCAAGTCTTCTTAACTAATTTCTGGAGGATACTTTTTAAAAAGTTAAATTTATTGAGGTGACATTGGTTAGTTAAATTACATAGGTTTCAAGAGTACATTTCTATATTATATCAACTACATATTGCATTGTGTGTTCACTACCCAGAGTCAGTTCTCCTCCCATCACCATATATTTGGAATCCCCTCCCTCCTCTACCATGTCCCCAACCTTTGGTAACCACCAAACTGCAGTCTGTTTCCATGAGTCTTTGTTTGTCTTATTCCTTTCTTGTTTTCAGCTTTATATCTCACATACAAGTGAAGTCATATGGTTCTTGACCCTTTCGTCTGACTTATTTCACTAAGCATGATAATCTTAAGATCTATCCATGTTGTTGAAAATGGCATTATTTCAACTTTTCTTATGGTTGAGTAATAGTCCATTGTGTTTATGTACATCTTCTTTATCCAATCACCTATGAGAGGACACTTTGGTTGTTTTCAGGTCCTGGCCACTGTGAGTAATGCTGCAATGAACACATGGGTACAGATATCTTTATAGATAAATGTTTTCAGATTATTTGGGTAGATACCTAATTGCTAGTGAAATTGAGCATTTTTTCATTTATCTTTTGGCCATTTGTATGTCTCCTTAGGAGAAGTGTCTGTTTGAGTCCTCTGCCCATTTTTTAATTGGATTGTTCTTTTTGTTGTTGAGTCATATGACTTTATTTTATATATTTTGGATATTAGTCCCTTATTGAAGGCATTGTTTGCAAATACGTTCTCATTTAAAGCTGATATTTTCTTATTGATATTCTGTTTGGATGCTCTGTCCATGGCTGTCAAGGGGGTGTTTAGGTCCCCTACTATAATTGTGTTTTTCTCAATTTCTCCTTTTACATCTGTTAGTGGTTGCTATGAAAGTTTTGTTGCTTCCTGATTGGAGGCATATGTATTAATAAGTGTCATGTCTTTTGTTGTTGTATTGTCTCTTTTATCACTATGTAATGTTCATCTTTGTTTTTTGTTATCTTTTTTTCTTGTTATCTTTTTTAACCTGAAATTTGTTTTGTCAGATATCAGTATGGAAACTCCTGCTTTTCTTTGGATGCTATTTCCTTGGAGTATTGTTTTCCACTTTTTTACTTTGAGTCTGTATTTGCCCTTGTGGATGAGGTGTGTCTCTTGGAGACAGCATATGGATTTTTTTTTTTTTTAAATCCAACCTGCTACTCTGTGCCTTTTTATTATTGGTGAGTTCAGTCCATTTACATTCAAGATAATGAGTGATATATGAGGATATCCTAAGGCCATTTACTCCCTTCTTTTAATTTTTTTTTTTCTTTTTGGTATGTGGGTAGCTCCCTGACTGGGAATCGAACCCAGGCCGCAGTGCTGACAGCGCCAACACCGAAGACTTAAGCCACTACACCATCAAGGAACTCCCTCTTTTAATATTTTTTGTTGTCCCAACTCTTCCCCATTTATTTTGACTTTTTAATTTCAGGTCAAATAGCCTCCTTTGGTATTACATGAAATGCTGGTCTCGTGCTGGAGAATTCCCTCAGCTTCTGTATATCTGAAGAGGCATTATTCCTCCTTCATATCTAAAGGACAACTTTGCAGGATAAATTATTCTCGGCTGGTAGTTTCTCTCTCTTATTATTTTGAATATTTGATTCTACTTCTTCTTGGGTTGTAGAGTTTCTTCTGAGAAGTCTGATGATAGCCTGATGGGCTTTTCTTTAAAGGTTATAGTGGTTTTCCCTGGCTGCCTTAAGAATTCTCTCTGTGTTTTGTTTTTGACATCTTCAGTATAATGTGCCTTGGAGAAGATCTGGTAGAGTCCAGGTAGCTAGGGGTCCTGTTTTCTTCTTGAATTTGGGGTTCCAGAACTTTCCATAGATTTGAAAAGTTCTTATCCACTAATTGTCAGAGTAATATTTCTGTCTATAGAATTCTGTCTCACACCTTCTGGTATTTCTATTATTCAATTGTTGTTCTTTTTAATGGATTCAGATAATTTTTGTAGAGTTCTTTCATTTCTTTTGACTCTGAAGTTCCTCTCTTCTTCCTTTGTATTGTTTCCATGTTTCAATCTTTGATATAACAAATTCTTTCTTTCATCTAGTTGCCCTTTTTCCTATCCTAGTTAGTTCATTTCTCATTTCTTTTATTGCATTGTTTATATCCAATATTTCTATTTGATTCTTTTTTGTAGTTTCAATTTCTGTGTTAAAGTATTCCTTTTGCTCACAGATTTTCTTTCTGAGATCATTTGGCTGTGTCTGAGTATTACACCAGCATTCTTTTTTTTTAAATTCATTTTTATTGTTAGACTTACTGGGGGACACCAGCATTCTTTAAGCTCTCTGTGTGTCTTAAGAACTACAGTATTGAATTCCATATCATTTAGATCATATAATTTCCAAATCTGTAAGTTCTTTTTTTGGAGATTTTTCATTTTCTTTTTGAGTGGCTTTGAACCCTTATATGATCATTGTATTTGATGGGTTTCTTTTCCTGGGTATATGAAGTTTTCCCCTGGCAGATATGGAAAGGTCTTTCTTTCATTTCTCAGTTGGTGCCACTGCTGCATCTTACAATATTTCTTTGGTTATTTGGTCTTCTCACTCTGGGAACTTTTTTGGAAGGTGGGTTACCCTTCTTTGATCCAGTCATCTTGGTCTTCATACATCTCCTCTTTGGGAAAATGTGTCGGGCAATGGTTTTTTATGCCTCTGAGATCCATGCAGGCTGAGCTGCTGCTCCTGTGTTTTGAAGTTTCCCTGACTGCTCCTGTTGTTTGAAGGGGAGTGGGGTTTTCTTGGGAAGGGTGCAGGTTTTTCTGCCATATTTTTCAGCAGGCTTTAAATGGAGTAAAGCAGGCATTAAATGGAGTTGGGAATACATGCATTGGGAGAGAGTTAGAGGAAGCAGTCAGGCTCTGTGTTTATAGTTTCTGCCTGAGGTAGGGATGGTACAGTTTACCACTGCTTTGTGTCCCAGGGTCACTCCTCTGGGTGCTAGCTCTGTTGTTTGTGAGGGGTGCACAGGGTGGGCCAGGTGCACACAGCTCACTCTTTCTCTTTTTTCCTGATTCCACTTTTTGGCCAAGACCATCTTTTATTTTGGTAAGCATTTCCACAGATGCAGGCTCTTAGTCTTAAACTCATGCAGAGTCAATTTGTGGTTCAGCCAATGTTTCTGGGCCTGCTCCATGTTGTAGCTGAGGCCCTATTTTTACCCAGGACAGTTTAGCAGGCTTTATTCAGCTTCTAACCTGCCCAGGGCACAGCACTCTGGTTGGGGCCCCAGGCACACCATCACTCATTTTGGGTTTTAACCCACCCATAGTTTCATAGGGTATTCAACTACTGACACTCCTGCTTTTGTTGGCTCTTGGCATCTAGTCTTCCCAGGATCATGCTGCTCTTTGGTCCATGTCCTCAGGCCCCAACCTCATTTTTTTTTCTGATAGCCCTGGGTCATGTTCTGCAGCCTCATCTCTACAGTGCTTCCTTCACTTCTTTCCCAGTCACCTCCCACTACTTTTTCTGATCTTCAGCTGTTTTCTTGTGTTGCATGGATCTCTCAGCTGAGGCTGTGGCACTCAGGGTTTCCCTCATTGTATCTTAGCTGTTCAACAGTATTTTCCAGGAGAGCTTTCAAGGATCTCCATTTATGCTGCCATATTAAGTCTCCTCCAATAATCACTTTAAGTGTAAATGGATTAAATGTTCTAATCAAATACACAGGTAGAAAAAGAGACCCATACACATACTATCTACAAGAGGCCCATTTTAGATGGAAAGACACAAATAGACTGAAAGTAAAAAGGTGGAAAAAGGTATTTCATGTGAATGGAAACAAAACAAAAGCTAGGATAGCAATACTTATATCAGACAAAATGGACTTTAAAATGAAGACTATAGTAAGAGTCAAAAAAGGACATTACATAATGATAATGGGACAAATACAATAAGAGGATATAAACTAGTAAACATCTATTCACCCAACATGGGATCAGCTAAATGTATAAAGCAAATATTGACAAACACAAAGGGAGAGATCAACAGTAATGCAATCATAGCAGGGAAATTTAACACAGAGACAGAGGCCTTAAATGACACACTAGACTGATAGATTCTGCCATACAAAATGGCTCATACCCTGCCATCTTCTCCTTCTCTTCCTTGACCATACTATGATTTAACATTAACCTAGACCATACTATAATTTAACATTAACACAGGAGACTGAGAGTTAGTTTGGGAAACAGAAATGGGGCTTGGGAAACCAAAACTTACCTTAGCCCTTACTGTAACCAGGACAACTGAAACCTATGCTTGACTAATCAATAATAACCACCAGGACAATTGAAATCTATGCTTGATCGATCAGTAGTGATCACCTAGGTTTCCTTCTACATGTTGCCTAGCAACCTCTCCTACCTATATAACTTAACCCCCCCAATGGTCGGAGCTGTTGTTCTCCCATTGTGAGGCAGCCTGGCACCTTTCCCAATAAAGCTTGTTACTGCTACCTGGTGTTTCAGCTCTTTTCTATCATATACCAAATGGATTTAATTGATATTTTTGGAACATTTCACCCCAAAGCAGTAGAATATACATTCTTTTCAAGTGCACATGGAACAATTTTAAGATAGACCACTTATTAGGCTGCAAAACAAGACTCAATAAATGAAAGAAGATTGAAATTATATCAAGTGTCCTCTCTGACAATAATGGCATGAAAATAGAAATAAAATAAAATTAAAAAAAACCTAAAAAACACAAAAACACTTGAAGGCTAAAAATCATGCTCTTAAAGAATAAATTGGTTAATAATGAAATCAAGGGGAAAATCAAAAGATACCTTGAGACAAATAAAAATGAAAACATCAAAACTCATAATCTATGTGACACAGCAAAATAGTCCTAAGGGAGAAATTCACAGCAATGCAGGCCTATCTCCAGAAATAATAAAAACCTCAAATAATCTAATTTTGCCCTTAAAAGAACACACACACACACACACACACACACACACACACACAATCAATCAATAAGAGCCCAAAGTGAGTATAAGAAAGGAAATAATAAAAATCAGAATGGAAATAAACAAAATGGAGTCTAAACAAACAATACAAAAGATCAACAAAATCAAGAGTATGTTTTTGGAAAAGAAACCAAATTAATAAACCTTTAACCAGACTCATCAAGAAAAAAAGAAAGAGGACCCAAATAAATAAAATTAGTAATTAAAGAAGACAAGTGAAAATGGACACCACAACAATATAAAAATTTTTAGTAATGTATATGCAATTATATGTCAACAAATTGGACAGTCTGAAAGAAATGGATAAATTCCTAGAAGAATACAATCTTCCAAGACTGAATAAAAAAGAAACAGAATATCTGAGCCAATTGACTACTGTTAATAAAATTGAATAAGTAATTTAAAAACTCCCAAGAAACAAAAGTC
>PVJL010016340.1:0-21220 GCA_004026885.1 Lyroderma lyra
GGGGGGGGAGGTGTAGCTCCCTGGCTGGGAATCTAACCCAGGTCATGGGGTTGAAAGCGCCGAAGCCTCCTGCTACACCACCAGGGAACTCCCTATGGAGGTCAGTTTTAAAAAAACTTTATGAACTAACTTTACTTTCCTAGCATCTTTTAACGGGTTGTGTATTCTTTTGCAGATTTTATTTTATATACAAATAATTTTTAATCTAAATTTATTCTACAATTTTTACTCAAAAAATCATTTTCTTGTATTTTTTTTACTCTAAATCATTTGTTCCTACAATGCTGAGTGTGTGTGTTTGTGTGTGTGTGTGTGTGTGTGTGTGTGTGTGTGTGTGTTTCTTTAGTACCATCTCAGTCATGGGGGCTGGCCAGCCTTTGGAGCACTGTTAGTCCAGGTTAAAGCTTGTTTAGACTTGTCCTTACTATGATCACTCCCTCCCTGCTTTTTCCAGCCGTGCATGAGAATCAGCCTTATTACTTTAAAGTGGCATATCACATGCTCAGAGAAGTCTGCTCTTCAATTTCAGCAAAATTATCTATTTATCCACCAAGGTCTTGACTTTCTACTGAAAATCAAGGCCTTGCCATAGAACTGGATATTTTCCAGGTTGGTGTACAACCAATATACCAATGTATGGGAATGGGGGAAAGGGGATGAAGTAGAAAGTTTTGTTAAAAGTCAGAATATAGGTTTGAAGTACTTCTAAAAAGTGACTTGAAGTTATATTTAATTTTTAATCCTTTCTAATATATCATCTGTTTGACATTTAGCTGTTTCATCTTATTATGACCCCTTTTTCTTTTTATAAATGTGTATTTATGCTGATATCATAAAAGGTAGAATTTAGTTCTTGAAGCCCTCTGCAAATGTCATTGGACATTGGACAATAAATGTAGCCTGAATAACATGATGTCAGGAAATATAAAAATCAAGACAGCATTCTAATGACAATAGCTTTTGAAAATGATGTCTGTTTAAGGAAAATAGTCTTTTGTTACATTTAGGTAGTGACTGGAAATTAGAAACATAGAAAATAGGACTTGAAAAGGAAGTCAGTGCTTTTCACTTTTCACTTTAAACATTTGTTCTTAGAGTATAAAGGAAAATCTTTTGGAGATACGAGTAATAATAGTGTTGATATTAACTTGTATTTTTGTACCAATGTGTGTATTAGTTGCATTTATGTCCTGGTGTTTTGGCTTTTGTGAGAATTTCATTACACAATAGAAAAGCTATCTCTTATTTCTCTTCCCATGTCCTCAGTAACTAAAAAAGCAATCTTTCTGTAATCATACCTATATATCTTCTGCTTTGGCAATATTATGTTGTATATTATGACTGATTTTTTTCAAAATAAAAGACTAAAAGATAAAAATGCAATATGAAAATTTCTCCATTTAGTGGGAACATAACTTTCAAGAGGAGTTATTTCTGCATCTTGTAATGCTTATATTTCCTTGAAATATATAACACGGATTTCAAATAATGATCACTTGATAAAAACAGGTTGAACACATACTCTTTGTTAGGAGATATGCACAGAAATGTAGAGTATACATTATAAAAATAACTATTTGTTGAATTTCACTTACATGTTATTTCTCTACTAATTATTTTCTACAAAAATGAAATAGCATTACTTTAGTGACTTCTATTTTTTAAAGGTAGAAAGAAACCTATATAGCATATATATGTTGGATCATTTATAACAGTATGTGTTTACAACTTCTTATTTTCAAAGTATCCTGTCTTATAGTAATTAATTTCCCTTTCAATCGAGGATGTACTTGCCTTAAACAGAATAGTTTCAGTGTACAATCGTTGGAATGACATGTAGAAGTGAATTATTTTTCTGTGTAAGACAGTTTCTAGGCACAGCATGTAGATCTTTTTTTAGAGTTACTTCAGGTTTTCTATCATATGTCTAATTTGCAGATGGATTATATGGAATACTTTGTGCTATTCTTCTGTATACATATATGTATGAGGGCTGTCCAGAAAGTATCCAGCCATGTAATATGAAAAACAGAGGCATTTATGGCTGGATTTTTTCTGGACAGGCCTCATACTTTTCCCACTTGTAATTTCACTCACTAAAGACAAATTTTCAAAACCTGAGTTGTTTACAGCCTTCCAGATCAGAAAATCTAAAAATTTATTTTTTCCTAGTTTGACTTAAAATCATTTTGAAGTTCATATATTTATTTCAGCTTGCACTTTCAAATCAGCACAGATCAAAAGTAAAGGCATCTCACCTCCTTCTTGTCCTAGTTTCTTTATCTTTGTAGAAATGAGAGCTGCTTGCTTTGGGAACTTCTGTGAACTGCTAACATTTGAGTGTACTGCCCATCTTCCTTTTCCACTCCTTCCTACTCCTTGTTGCAGGCTCAGCGTGGTGGGGCAGGGTGGTAGGGCGGGGTTGGGGGGTAGCTGGTACCAGGCACCAGTAGGGAGCATTCTTTTTATTGACCCTGCTCACCCCATTTATAATGTTGTTTTTGAGGGAAACGTATTTTGAATCTTATCCTAAGGAATAAACACATCAATGGAAACAAAATCTACTTGTAGTGTTAAATAAAGAAAGACAGACTTAGGTTCACAGACTGAGAGATGAGCGGAATTATTTTACTGCTGGTCATGACACAATCTGACTCATGCTTTAGAAGGACCACTCTGGTGGTTCTGAGCATGGAAGCAGGAAACCCAGTCAGCACTGAGTCTAGGCTTGGACATGGAAGTTCAGGGGAGGAAAAATGGAACAGGCCTTTTAAAACTAAAGGCCACACACCATCTTGGGCCACTTGGCAAAGCTAAGTCTTGAGTGTCTGGGGCTCTATCTCTGGGCTTGTCTATGAGATATGTGCTGGATGGCTGGAGGTGATTTCTGCTGCATGAAACATGGAGCTCTAGCCTTGCTGTTGTGGCATATAGCTGCCTTAACTGATTGAGCAGGAACAATTTGCTCTCATGACATTGACTGTTATTTCAGCAGAAGTGAGCTCTGCAGTGGGCTAAGTGGCCAGGTTAAGGTTTTTAAATGGTTTGGACCCCGAGGGGTAGAGATCTGCCCCTTGTGCAAATGGATAACTGACCACAACTGCAGCTAAGTCAGAATTCTTCTCAATTGTGCAGAATAGTATCACAACTCATTTATGGAGTCTGAAATCTGAGTTCAGATGTTACAGACTTTTATAGCATGAATTTAGCACAAGATTTTTGTATGTTCTGTATTATAAATTAATATTTGGTTTTAAGTTTTTATAAGCATTAGGAAATTTATCCATGGGTCTAATCCTGTACCTATCAATCATCTATTCATTTCTATCTTCTGTGCCTTTCATTTATGAAACTAACAAACGCCACTCCAGAGCTTCTTTCCAGAATGAAAACAGGCCCACTCGAAGGAGATTTGCTGCCTTCATTTTTAGGCAGAAAAGTGGTTGGCAAGCTTAAAATTTTAGCTGACCAGGGATTTCATGAGTACATGGACACAATACACACATATATGTTATACATATATTATCATATCTATATACACACACAACTCAAAATCTCTGGATTACTGATATTGAACAAAACTGCATATTTTAGTTTGGACAGCTTGAACTTTTATTAGACAAATTTAATTTTTTTAAACATGAGAATTTTAACACTATTTGAATGTGGATTTCATAAAAGAATTTACCTATATTCATGCATATACATCAGTTAAATATATAACTATTAAAATATCTTGCTTAACTTTAATAACTTATGAATATTTTATAATATTAAATCTATATTAATTTGCATCTTTATTATATTTAATTGCCTGTGTTTACAGTAATTTATTTCTCATATTACTAAAAGAAACACATTACCCTTAATTAGCATATCTTTTAAATTTAGCTGCATCATATAGCAAATAACTTTATTTTCCTTAACAAAGAAATTTACATTAGTGAACTTAAATGATAGAAACACATTTCCATGATCTTATGTGTAACCTGTAATTTCTGAAGACCAATTTGAAGTATATTGTCTCTTTAGACCTTAGTCATCTGTTTCCTGTCACTTCCTGTTACTTTGTACGTGTTCATCAATCCTTGTGGGAAATCAGAGCCTGTATACTCTGTCTCTGATCTGCATAATGTTCAGTGAGGGTGTGGTCACGAGGCTCCTCCCTTCCTCTCTGCACAGGCCGACGACATTCTTACCCAGTCTCCTGCCCACAGTTAATCCCACCGGTCCTGGCCCTGTGAAGCAAAATGAATGAGACTCTTAAAAAGTAATTGAAAAATAAACTCTATATTATATGTTTATATCTACTTCTACAATATACATATTGAATTTAGTCTTTTGTTGTTGTTCACTATTTTATGCTTCATCATCCAACTTTCTTACAGTTAAAATATTAACCATTATTCTAGGGTTTTCACCTTGGAAAATCCGTGGGCAAATGACCTTATTTTGTAATAGTCTGGGGGATTATATGTGCACACATTTGCAATTATACAGACATATATTTTTGCAATTGTAAAACAGAAAGACTCAAGGTCCCATGTGGTATCCTGGTCATCCTCTTTTCATGAGAACAGTTCTTCTTTTTCACAGTGAATTAATATTTTTCATCTATTTTTTAAATCTAAGAGTTGTCCCATGATCTTATTTAAAATTACAGAAATTTATAAAGCACAAGATGAAAATCTCCCAACCAAAACCATCTCCCAGGGACAAATACTGTTAATAACATTTTCTAGGTATGTTCATATAAATGCACACATATACATATGTACATATACAAAAAACATAAATATTTTCTTCTTTTATAAGTAATATTCTGTAATTTGTTTTATTATTTACTATGCCATGGACGTCTTTCCATGGTATAGCATAAAGAGTGATTACTTTTCATGACTTTATGTATTCCACTGTGTTAGGCTTTGGGAATCTAGTAACTCTTTTAGATGTTGGTAAATAAGTAGATACTTTGATAAATAAACTCAGGAACTAGGCAGGAATTGAAATACAGTCTTCACTTTACCATCGATAAGGCTAAAGTTGAGAAGATGGTTATGACATGAGGCTAAAATAACACCTGAATGGAATTTATTCCCTTTGCTAGGGATGAAGTGACTGTAGAACTGCTCACTCTCCCTGAAGGACAGCAAATCACTGCTGTAGTAGAGAACGGGGAGTATGCCAGCCAAAGAGTGGATGAGGGAGAGAAAGAGGGAGAAAGAGGAAGAGAGAGAGAGAAAGTGAGAGAGGGACTTGGAGGGCACTTCTGTTACTAATATCAAGTATGAACTCCTGGAACTGTAAGTATTGGAACAAGTAATATCTACACTTGGTTTTCCACAGATATTGCCTAATACCTCAACAAGAACCTTCAGTCCATTTGCATTGTATCCAAAGAAAGTAATAAATTAGTGCATCATTTCCCTGCATCTTTACTTTCATTTTTCTATGCCAGCCTGATAGATTAAAAGTTATCTCATTTGAAGAATTTTATAGACTGATTATTAGTGAAGTTAAACACATTTCTGTATTTTTATTGGTCCCTGGTATTTCTTTTATAATTCATCCATTCATATTTTGCCCAATTAACTATGTTCACTTTCTCTTATTTGGTTGTGACTTTTGTTTATGGGTTGTTTTTAAATTATGTGTCCTATAAAAATGTAATACATTTCTCCCTAAATTTGTCATTTGTCTTTAAAAGTTTGTAGTGTCCTTTGACACATAGAATTAAATTTCTATTTAATCATCTTTGTCATTTTATAAAAAATAGCTTCTTAGTTTCGCTTTCTAAGAGTATAAGAATATTTTTCCTTAGTATTTTTATGTTTTTACTTAAAAATTTTTAATTCACATGAAATTTATTTTTGTAGTCATGCTAGGAGTATAAAAGTCCATACTTTGCTATTATAGAAATTAGTTTGTTTGTGTTGTAGAACTTTTAAAAGTGTTAATTAACTGTGTTTAGATTTTTAAGTTCATAATTGAATTACTCTGGAAATTTAGATATCCCGTAACACCTTATATTGAATTTTAACTATGACTGCATATAGACGCTACATTATGAATTTCTGTAGCAGAAAATACAAAAAGAAAAACTACACCATTGATAACTTGTATGTAGGAGGTCTTAAAATATTGAAAGTGATCATTTCATTTGACTTTTTTTCTTATTCAATAACAAAGTACCTAGACATGTCTGTAAGTAATTAACTCGTCTAGTTTTGATCCAGGAAGCATGTTTGATTTATCTCATATTGAAATTAACTTTCAAATCCCAAGGTTTCCCAATGTAAAACAGTGGAAGTGTGATGGGAAAACAGGGAAAGTAATTGAATAATAATTTAGGTAGTAGTCAATATGGATAGTAGCCACTGATTTGGTGAACTCAATTGTGTACATATAAATTTTTTTAAGATAAATATGGACGGTCTTAAATAAATAGAAGAATGAGTAAATCCTATTCTAGTCAGTTGAGATATCATATATTCTTAATAATGATTATTCTTACACTTTGGTAGATTTTTATTGTTACAATAGTTTGAATAATGTCCTGTGAGAAATAAGGAAGCTTAAGTGTGTGAACTCAATCTAGCTCTGACCCCTAACTCAGTCTGATTGGTAAAGATGGACTCTTGAATATTCATGTTGAGTCATGGAGGATGATAATCTATAGATAGGAACAATTACTTTAGAGTTTAAAAGTCATAAATGTTTTCTGAAGTAGCTTGAGGATTAACCAAGGAAACTCGGCCTCTTGAAAAATAGGCTTCCGAAGAATTTATTCAACTTGCCTGCATAGGTCAAAGGAGAAGATTCCAGAGAAATAGAGATATTTATCTTTTCGTGGATCAGGGAAATAGTAGAATCCAGAGGTTAAGAGCCAGACTTCTTGGGTTATTGGTTGAGCTATGCTATTTCTAGCTATCCAGCCCGCTTACTTGCATTTGTGCTCTTAAACTCTACCCTTTCTCCCATTACATTAGATTAACCCTCCATTCTCCTGATATTATACAATTGTTTTTTGCACGATAAATTTCTCTACTTTTATCTGATTATTGCCATTAGCATGCAAACATGCCTTAGTATAGCTCACTTTGAGAAATTCACACACACACATACACACACACATCCCTGCAACCAACTCAGCTCCCTCCAGTTTTCTATTCTGCTCACTGAAACACTCTTTTATTTTATTTTATTTTATTTTACTTTGAAATACTCTTTTAAAAGTTGTCTTATCCTTCCTGTCTCCTTTTCCCTAAACCCCTCAACTCATTCAAATCAGGTTTTCATCTCCTCCACACCACCAAAAAGTTTCTTATCAAGGTCACTAATGACCAACATCTTCTCAAGGCCAATGGTAATTCTCCATTGTCTTCCCATTTTATCCTCAGCAGCATTTGACCTGTTCATCATTCCCTCTTCCTTAAATATTTTCTTCTTTGAGTGCTGTTCCTTAATAATCACCTGTTGCTTCTCAGCTTCCTTAGTTGATCTTTTCTTAACCAGGCATCTAGACATTGGAGAATTCCAAGTTCTGTCATTTGTCTTTTCTCTCTCTATCTTCTCACCCTCTGTGATCTCAAACTATAGTTTCAAACAGTATCTACATAACTAACAGTTACCAAACTTGTGTCTCTCACCTAGACCTCTTCTCTTGGATATGCAATGGCCTATTCCACATCTCCACTCTTTTTCTCCTACAGTCCCTCCTCCACACAGGAGTTAGCATTGTCTTTCATTTCCATGCTTTAAGTGCTCCAATATCTTCCAAGATATACAAACTCCTGATGATGTTCCATAAAACAATTCCTGGTTTCCCCCTTAATCATCACACTCAAACCATGATGGCCTGATTTCTTTTGTCCCTCAAATGTACTACTCTTTCTTATCTTAAGACCATTGCAATTCTTCTTTTACTTGGAAAGATCTTTCTCACATGTTCACATTACTGCACATTATCATTCAAGGCACTACTCAAATATCACTTCTTTGAGGGTTGTCTTATCAACAAAAATTAGCCCTGTAGCCATACTTTGAGACTATACCCTACTTCATGTCCTTGATAGCATTTAATAGTACCTGGAATTATCCTGTGTATTCATTTCCTTATGTGTTATTTCCTGCATTCCTCTCTTTAAGTTCTTTAAGGCAAGAACTCAGTCTTGTATACCTCCAAATCCCACAATTCCTAGAGTGCTTGGCAAATAGTAGGCACTAAAATAAATACGTGCCACTGAATGTGAAATTTAAAGTGTTAGGGGTGTATCATGTTCAGTGGGTACTTGGAAATTCAGAGCTTGAATTTAAACAACTAGTAATTATAGAAATACAAAATTTGCAAATTGAGTCTAAACAATATTTAGCTTTATATACAACTCTAATGACAAAAGTCGCAGATATTGCTAAACTAACTGTAAACTGTTGTCTACATTTATAATAGAAGGAAATGTTAAATTTTAATTAGAAGTTAGAGTAAATAAAAACTTCACCATTTCCCCAGCCAAGGTCATGAACCCTCTAAATTCTTTTCACAGATCTCTTAGAAATCCGTGGACTCTAAAATCAGATTCCCATATTTAAAGGCTTGTATAGATTCAGGTTAAACATTTTTGGCAAGAGTAATTCACAGCTGATGCTTTGTATTTCACTTTGCCTCACATTAGGAGGCACTTCAGGTCTGCTTGTCCCATTCTGAGTGGTGGACATTGAGGGAAAAGTTGTTGAGTTATATTTTTCCCTAGTGACCAACAGGTAATCTATGAATTAATACTTAAGCACTATGAAAATATCAATTTTTCCTATAAAATTTTCACCAAGTGATTTTAATATTCATTTATGATCCTTAATCCATTTGTCTTTAAGGTATAGATAAGGATATTCTAAAAGTTTGGTTAAAGTCACCTAAAATTTATCTATCCCAGGAATGTTTATGGTCACTGGGGACAGCAGTAGATGGGTAAATTTTAGCTTTTGGGATGAAGGTAGGGTTGCCAGAAAAATTATAGGGCAGACAGGTGAATTTGAAATTTAGATAAACCACAGAGTTTTTAGTATAACTATGTCCCAATGTTACATGGGACATACTTATATTAAAATTATTTAGTATTTATCTGAAATTTAAATTTAATGAGCATCTTAAATTTTTATTTGCAACTCTAGATTATTAAGTCTAAGAGGGGTAAGATGAACAAACGGTGATTGGAAATACTCAGGTGTAAACCCTAGCAGTAAACACCATAATAGATTTATTTATTTATTTTCATATGTTATTTTTATCCTTGGTACCTTATATTTTTTTATGTTACTATGAATGGGATTTAAAACACTATTAATACATTTTCCATTGTGTAGTATTTTTTTTAAGGTATTTTTTTTAAATTCATTTTTATTGTTAGACTTATTGGGGTGACATCTGTTAGCAAGGATTACATAGGTTTCAGGCATACAATTCTACAGTGCATTGTCAACTTGATGTATAATAAGTTCACCACCTAATGTGACTTCTCTTTCCATCGCCTTATATTTAGCTTCCCCCCGCATTGTGTAGTATTTTTTAAATCATTGTTTAGTTCTAAATATTTTGTAGTGTCAATTTTGATGTCCCTTTTATTCCACAATTTATTTAGGAATGCATTTTTAAATTTTCGAGCAGATGCCTTTTCCCCTTCTCTTTAAATTATCTTTCAATTGCAGATTTTTAATTCAATTGCTTTTTTGTCAGACTTTATGGTCTATATCTAAACTTAGATTACCATTAGATTACCATGGAAACAGAGGATGGAGGAGAAGACTTCTGTGCTATTCTTTTATTAGTGAGTATAAATCTAACAGCAGAAATAATGGACATGAAGGAGAAAAGAAGGAAGAACCAATGCAAAAATTTGTTAGTGAGTTGGCAAACATTAAGTGTGATTCAGTGGTCAGGTTGTTGAGCTATTCCCTGAACAACCATATGAACTATCAACTCTCTGGGCGACAGAGGGAAGAATTTATCCAATGGCTTTCTTTTCCCACTGGTCAAAGGTTAGCTCTATGGAGCACCAACTCTGCCACTCTTACACATTATACATATGAGAGCATTCAGCATGTTTCTTTGGCATCCTGTGCCTCATCAGCAAAGTAGCCACTGGATGAGAGTGAGAGGTCTATGGCTAGGACTGGAGACAAAGTCCATTCAGGTCATGCCAAAGGATGGCATGGTGGGTAGCTGTTATATAGGTCCTTGATCTGTAACCACTGGTTGCAAACTATCCCTATGATGCCAGAAACAGAGTAATCGCTGCTTGGGCTACCCTGAGGGGTGGATGTGGCAATATATGAGGGGGGACTACCCCCAAAAATGGAATTTATAAAAAATTGTGTATGTATTCTTACATGTTTAAACTTTAGTCACTTTTAAAGTACTATTTGATGCAATACATCTGTCTATCAAGATGCTTTTTTCCCACTGCTCTAGTCAGTTTTTGAACTTGATTTTGATGCCTTTTAGACAGTGCTTCTGCCATTTTTTGTTTGTTTGTTTGTTCGTTCATTTGTTTGTTTCATGTCGGCAAAATGTTTCCCTATGAGGACTTTTTTCATCTGGGGAAACAAAAAACATGTTCCTTGGGGTGAGATCTGGTGAATAGGGAGGGTGGGGCATAGGGGTCATGCCATTTTTGGTAAAAAACTGCTGAACATTCAGCATCGTGTGGGTAGGTGGTGTTGTCATGCTGCACCTTGTTCATGTAAATCATCCATCATGAAGTGGGCAAACATGTAGAAAGAGTCTCCAAAAAAATTTGCTGAAGCTGAATGCAGACACTCATAACAATACCAGCTGGTGCATTGATGCACATGTGTTCCTGGAACACTCACCTAGCAGAGGAAGCCTGTACTACAAGGGGTCACCCTCCAGAAGATAATTCCAGTTTTTTTGGCATCCCCCCTTGTGTATACGAGGAGCACAAGTACTGGATCACATGGTAAGACTATCTTAATTTTGTGAGAAACCACCAAACTCTCTTCCAAAATGACTACCATTTTGCATTCCCATAAGCCATGCATGAGAGCTTCTATTGCGTCAGCTCATCAGCATTTGGTGTTGTCAGTGTTCTATACTTTGACTGTTCTAATAAGTATATGTTGATATCTTGTTGTCATCTTAATTTGTCTTTCCCTGATGATATAGGAAATGGAACATCTTTTTCATTGCCATCTGTGTATTTTTGGTGAGGTGTTTGTTAAGGTCTTTGGCCCATTTTTTAATCAGGTTGTTTGTGTTCTTTTTGTTGAGTTTTAAGAGTTCCTTGGATGGTTTGAAAAGCTATCCTTTATCAGATATGTGTTTTGCAAATATTTTCTTTCAACCAGTGGCTTTTCTTTCCTCTTTCTTGAAGCATTATACTTTTCATTTTTCATTATTTGTAATTGATTCTTTTTTAATATCCACTTGCTCTAGTTTCAATTTTGCCTTTTTTCATATTTTGTTTTTTATAAATAAATAAATAATTTCTTGATTTATCTCTTGCAACATCCTAGAATACTTATTTCCTCTAGACTGAACTCATGTTTCATTGTTGAAAAAAATTTTTGGCTTTTTATTTGGCATTTTGTTTTTTATCTAGTTTGGCATTTTGATTTGCAGACTTGTTTTAGGTGGAAGTATTGGGGGTTTGTTTCTCTTCTCCTTTATTCTGGGCTCACTCTTCATTGTCAAGAAGTTTTAGGATTATTGACTTGGCCTCACAGGGAGTCCAGAACCTAGTCTTTTTCCTTCTATCATGGTCCACACATCCCATAGCTTTCTCTAAAATCATACGAGGGCTGTCCAGAAATAATCCAGCCATAAATGCCTCTGTTTTTCATAGTACATGGATATTCTCCGGACAGGAGTCACATTTATTCATTTATTCATTGGGCATTTATTAAGTACCCTCTAAGTCCAAGGATATCATAATAAAGATGATAGGCCTGAGCTTATAATATAATGGGCTGATTGACAATCATTTGATTTTGTGAAGTGTGGAAAGTGCTCTAATAGGGGATGTGTAGGGAGAACCTGATTGGATGAGATTTGGGGACCAGAAAGTATTTCTGTTAAGAGCAGGTAAGGCTCAGTTTGTTGGTGGTCATATAATTTCTAGAATCTTGGGAGCTTGGTAAGTCATGAAAAGTAATATGCAAAATTTAAAACAATTGAATAGTATTATAAGATAGTAAACAGAAATCAACCAATTTAAGCTGGCTATTAGTAACCAATGATAGCATACCATAAATCATTTTTACTTAGTTTAAGGAATTCATCACCTTATTTTTTTGAAATAACAGGTGAGTTATAAGAACTACTAAAGCAATCTATCTAAACAAAGTCATCAGAAATTCATAGCTTTTTAAAAACAATAATGCTCTTTTTAATGTGAAAATTAGACATTTGCTTGAATAGATGAAAAATACCTAACCTTATTAAGTTTTACATTCATTATAGCTCTAATAATTAAATTGACTTGTGTTTCTTTTTAAGTTGTTGAAATTCTGATCATTATCACATAAAGGAAAATTTTTTCCTTACTCAAAATAATGATATTGTTGCCTTGATGGTACTTTTCCCTGTTTTTTTAAACTTTTTAAATTTAAAATTACTAAATTCGTTCTGTAATGCTTGTCACACATTAATGTCAGTGACTCTAAGCTATGTTTAAGTTATCCGCTGGCATCTAGTAATTACCCAGAACCATGAAATGCAAGGCCGTATCTTCTGATGTGTAAAATTTCAATCCTGAAGAGAATTCCTTAATTTAAAGTACATCTTTAGATAGTTTTAATTTAAACTTTTTTATATTTAAAAGTTACGTACTTTCCTTAATTAAAGTTCTCCTTTTGATGGCTAGTTTACCAGGGTCTTCTGTATGCAAACATAAATTATTACAGAGATGGCCTAAGTCTTAACAGTGCCATTTCAGATCATTTTAAAAAACCTCTTAGATTTTCTATGCAAAAACTTCCATTGTTTAAAGACACTATATTCCTTAGAAAAGGTGCTCAACTGTACATGTTAGAAGTACTCTTTCAGAGACAATCATCTCTTTGAAATTTGTTTTAGTATTTTGCAAAAACATATGCTCCTCCTACATACCAAAAGAACACTGAAGTAAGTAGTTTGTCGTGCAAACCTTTTATCTAAATTTTAGTTTTGAACTAACATTAAAAAACCCATATACCCAAACCTGAGAATTGGGTTGGGAACAGAGTATGTGAATTCTGATACCTTTTCATCACTTGTACACTAGGAATTCTATTTTTTAAATGATATCCTGCCAGCTTTTTCACAATCCATTAATTCCTGGATCAACATCAGAAGGAATGTCAGAGCAGAGTGAAATTCTTGTAAGACACAGATGTCAGGATCAAAAGTCAGAGACATTCTCGGAGCAGCAGGGAAGCAGGCTTGTTAGACTTTAATCGGAACAATTAGTATCTGCCATGTGACAGTCTCAATGCCAGGCCTTATATTTCTGTTAAGTTTCAGGCATGCTGAAAGACAAAGTCCTCTTCCAAGTTTGGTGGAAAATTTTGTTCTGATTATTTTTGACCAGGATTCTTAAGTTTTGCTTATGTTCTCCAAATTTCCTTAAATGGTAAATTATTAATACACTTAAACAAACTAGGGTCCAGCTTATTATAGAGACACATTTTCATCTTCTTTGAGTGCATGTAATACAAAATGACTTGCTTTATGGATGTTTGGGATCGTTCATACTCAGGAGGCTTTTCCAGCTACTTCATCATGTCTCACAGAGTGAGAGCTTTTATTGTTGGGTCCCAGATTGCTCCAGTGGATGTTCAATAAATGTGAATCATTGATGAAGGAAAAGGTAATTAAAATTGGATGTTGAGATTTTAGCTGACTAATTTCTTTGAAATTACCTATTATATTTTGCTTGGGTGTTCATAAACCAAAATAACTTTCTTTGAAAAAAAAATCAACTAGTTTTCACTACATGTTGTCAATAAACTACTGTGATTTGTTTATTTTTTTCAATAATAAGTTGCTTTGATTGTTGTGGTCATCTCTTGTAAAAAATTTATAACAACAATCTGTTTATTCAGAGGTCAGCTTTTGGGACAACCTAAAACATCAGAAACTGTAAGTTAAAAAACATTTCTAGCAATGAGAAATGGTTCTTGAAGGTGTGAGCAGTAATGAAAATAGTTGGAAAGACCCAGACACCAATATTATCCCTGTTGTGATAGGATTGATCAATTCACTATTGGTAAAAAATGTCCACTCTAATTTCTATAAAAACAAGCCAGAAAACTATTGGAGAGACTATGAATTAAAGAATAGAAAGGAATAGAAAGGAGCCCAAGCACATGACAGCATGAACAGGGGCAGGAGTTTTCAGTAATGACAAGGCTGATAACTGATGGGCACTCTAGTGTAAGAGGCTTAGCCCCATCTCTGAGTCCCCCAAATAATCATACATTGTATTTTGATGTGACCTGTTGATAGTTTCTCAGTATAATTCAAAGTGTGAAAAAAGCATCTTTAGAATTCATGTTTTTATTATTCTATAACATATCTAAGTAAAAAAAAAAATATATATATATATATATTTGCTAGCTAAATATTGGCTTCAGGTAAATCCCATGATTACCTCTTCCCATTAAAATTGTTGCCTTAGACATTTTTTAGGCAACATTCTGAAACTACCATTGAGACAGTCTTGTAATTGAGTGAAAGAAACACTAGTTAAAACTGTAAGGGAAGGGTGCATGATGATTAACTCCAAGATAGCCTTTATGTATAATCTTTAGTAGTAGAGGCAGATTATTGCATGAATTTACCAAGTGGGGAATAGTTAACATATGCCTCTCCATGATACTTAAGGGCCTGGTTTATGTTCATTTTGGTGATGATGACAAAAATAGTTGTAGGATTCACAGCTGTGTGTTTCAAACACTTGCACATAGTCATATAGCATACCAATTAGTTCTCATAACTACAATGAAATAAGCATTATTCGGTGTTAGAGGTGGTAAAATAGGCTCAGAGTAGTTCAGTAAAGTTTTTGAGTTCAGCTGACTAGTAATTTTTGGAGCTGGTATTGAACTCCAAACCCTACCCATTGCATCGTCACTTCTTCAAATAGTCTAAATGTGGCAGACATGACAAAAGGACAAAGATTTGTACCCCATCAATAAAGGAAAGATTGAATCAATTGTGGTACATGTATATGATGGAATTGCACAGTCATTAAAATATTGACATGGAACTATTTTAATGATGCATGGGTGGTTCACAATATAACATTAACTAAAAAGTAAGGTTTCAGAACAGAAGAAAAAATGGTTTCAGTTATATAAAAATATGTCTTTTACATTAAAGGAAAACACATGGTGGTTTTTTTCTTAAGTTGTGGGATAATAGGAAACTTAAAGTTTTTTCTTATACTTTTTCATATTTTCTAAGTTGTCTAAAATGAGCAGGTAATCATAAAAAATTACCCTGTATAATAGTTATTTAAATACATTCATATTGATTGAGTTGGTGTCATCAGAAATTCTGGTAAGAGAACTCACAGGTAAATTTGGTGTGAATGATTCCTCTACCAGTTATAAATGTATTTCCAATATACCTGTGTGGCACAGCAAGAGACAATAGGTCTTGTGATAGCCTGAAAAAATTACCAGTCATGATATTATAGAACTTTAGTTTCTGAAGCTTTTTGTAGCTAACCTTAAGGGCATCCAATGTATTTCTTTTCCTACTCTTCTCATTGGTTGAATGAAAGATTAAGCTTGTAGATCTTCCCATTAATATTATCATCAAGAACTGTCCAGTTCAGTTCACTATCTGTAGTTATTGACTCACTACATTTGTCCTGTTAAGAAATGGCATGAGGGCTTTCTCAAAATATTTTTTCCTTGTCCTGGAACTGTGTGTTTAGGCAAAATATTTTGATCCACAAGACCTGGATGGTATCAAATAAATTATTCTCTCTGTTGAACCAGTGTGGTCAATAGAGTAAGGTATTCTGGTTGTGTTCCCCAACAAGCTAGTGAATGGCTTTCAGCATTCAATGTGGTGACCCTCTCTACAGGACAGTGAGGCCATTAGAGGGCAATGGGGCATTTACCTGGTGGCCTGTGTGTCATCTATTAGTTTTCCAAGGGGAAGGAGTCAATCATTCTGTTTGTGAATCCTATTTATTGGACACTTGCTCCCTATGAAGCCTGCTCAGGGACGATTCATAAGAAAAATTTAAAAATAGAAATCACAGTTTGTGTCCTGAAAAGGCTTAGAATCCAATTAGAGAAGTAAGTGGCATAATGATATGAGAACATATACATCACGATATATAAACAAATATAGATTGATATAGCATGAACTGCATTATTGTTGAGAGATTAGCACAAAGGCATAGTTTGCCTTTATCATACAAATGATAAGACAATATTCACTGGTATATCTCCTGCACAGGAGAGGGATCTTTTGTTTTGCCTTTTTATCTTTACTAGACCTAATGCTTAGTGTGTGGCAGGAACTCAACACATTTCCTGTTTGACAAATTGCATCTTCAGGGAGTAGTTCAAGCTATTTCTCTGTTCTCTGTATCTCCTGTAAATTGGTTATAGATCCAGAGGCTTTATCAAAGTCAGGTTCTAATTTTTTGGCAAAATTGTAGGTGGCAGTGTGTTCTTTCATGAGGAGGCACATATGTCTCTCTTTGTGGTATTAGCATCTGTTGATGCTCAATGCTCAGATCTTTTAAGTCATTAGGTTTTGCAAAATGGGTATAATAATTTATTTGCTATTTAATAATTACCATGATTCCACATAGAGACACTTCCTCTCCTCTACTATTTGGTTAGCCAGTAGTGAGGGAAGATACATTTGCAATTCTTTTTCTTTATTTACCAATTTTTAATAATTTAGTTTTCTGTTTCTCCTAAAGATGACCTATTAGGTTCTTTTTTTTATCATTATGAACTTAGTTATTTAAATATATTTGATGTGTTTTAATCCACTGCAGTTACTATCTTGATTGAAGTTCAAATAACCCCATTTCTGGTCAATAAAATTTTGCAAATGATTGGCCTAAACTAAGATTAATTCAAGGAGTCTGATTTAAAATAAGCTATAGCCACTATGTAAGAAAAAAAGAGAATACAATCAATAAACATAAAACTTTTTACCAAATAGCCAAATTATCATCTAATATTTAATGCCCAAACATAGGACTTTGTACCATTGCAATGAAGGAATACATGTTTTTGGAGGAGTCTTCATTTATACTAAACATTATGCATTTCTATATAAAAATAATTTACACTTTTTCATTTAAAATTTGAATTATCATTTCTCCCTTTAAAAATTGATTATCATTTACACACAGTAAAGGACACATATAAGTATCTCGCTTTATGAAATTTTAAAGATGTAATCACCCCTGTAACCACTTTCTAAACTAAGTTATAGAACATTTCCAGCAGTCCAGGTTTCTTCTTGCATATTGTCATTGATAGTCCTCTGAGGTAAATACTATTCTGACTTTTATCACCATTGATTAGTTTTGCCTGTTCTTGAGCATCATATAAATGGAATAATCTAATATATACTCTTTGATGCCTGGCTTCTTTTGTGTGGCATAATGTAGGAGATTCATCCATATTCTTGAGTATCTTGATTTATTCTTTTATATTTCTGTGTAGCATCCATTATAAGCTATACTATACACTATCCCACAGTTTATCTTTTCTCCTATTGATAGACATTTGGGTTCTTTCCAGTTGGGTTTTGACTATTATCAATAATATTATGTGTTATTATAGATGTATTTTGGTGGATAGATTTGCTTATTCCTGCTGGATATATACATCTCAGGGTGGAATTGCTAGGACACATGGTAGGCATATGTTTAATTTTAATAAACACTGACTGACAAGGTATTTCCTAAAGTTATTGAACAAATTTTTGCTCCTACCAGCAGTATATGGGGATTCCAGTTATTCTATATCTTCATCAAAACTTGGTATTGTCAATCTTTTTAATTTTAGCCTTCCTGATGAGTGTGTAGTGGTATCTCATTTTGGTTTTCTGGTCATTGTTATTAGCTCCATATCTGGTGCAATAATTTATTAGGTATACCATATTGTTGGGTTTGGGGATTAATTTCCTTTAAGTAATATTTATCAATTGACTTCCCTAGACTAGGGACTATTCTAGTTGCTAGAGATACAGCAGTAAACAAAACCATTATATATGTTTAGTAGGAATATCTTTGCATACTATTTTGTCTTTAGTACAAAGAATGAAGCTTTATGGCTGTTTTTAGACATTGCCAGATTTTTAAAAAAGCTTTGAAGAAGAAGTTTGGAAATTGACAGGAGGCAGCACTGTGGGCTTTTCCCTCTGGCATCTGACCTGAGAAAATAGGAGACTAGTATCTGCCACGGGTCACGCTTGGAATCTGGGCATGTCTCTTTTCTTTCAGACTCAGTTTTTTGCATCTGTAAATAAAGAAACTGAATAGGTTGAGCTGAGGTCTTTTCCAGCCAAGAATTTGCCTCACTGGTTGGTCAGAATTCAACCATGTCGCCTTGGACCGCTGTAATCTCTCTTGGGGCCTTTGACTCTTAGGAGTCAAGTGCTAAGAATTATTCTCTAGGGCACCTTTTCAATCTCACCCATGTTTATAGTGTTTCTGTTATTATGTATTAACAGTCCCATATAATTATTTCCTTACTTTACCTATGTTGGCTAGGAATATTCAAATGTTTTGTGTTAAAAGAGTGTATTAAGAGGATTTAGTGCACAAAGGAGAACTGCCAGAATTGTTAACAAAATGTTAAAAAAAAAATGAGATAATTCTCTAACTCCCTATTAACTTTCAGATTTTACTTCTCTTTCTTAGACCTAGAAAGATATTCAGTGACAAACAGACAAGTCCCCACCCTCAGGGCCTTATGGTCAATTTTTACTTATTAGAGGCCTAGAAACCCTATCATTTTGGGTCTTACAACCGAAAATTTGAATAGCACTTTATCAGTATCACTTTTGAACTACATGAAGTCGTGTTGTACCACTTACTTGTGAATCAAACACTTAGCTGTAGCTTGCCTTCGCCTTTTTTAGTACTTTGATTCTATTCTGTGGAGCCTGTGACCCTGAGATATATTTGAGTGGCTAGAAAATTTCACGCTCCTTAACCTTGTCTATGGAATACTCCAAATAGCTTTCGGTTGTACATGTTTTCTAGCCATCATAACTTCCCCACAAACACTTCTGAATCTCTGGTGGGGCTATAAGATTACCTTGCAAACTCAGATATAGCATTTTATTGTCTAGTTTGAGGTGCTTACTCAGGTGGAAATGAGTATGCCAGCATATGACAGAATTTGGGTGTAAACAGGATCGTTCTTTTTCATATTTTCCTTTTCCTTGCTATGACTGGCCATTGAAACCAATAAACTGGCACATAGCAGGAGGAGGAGAAAAGTGAGAGATCATTCAACTAACAAACATTCATGCATTCATTTGTTCAATGAACATTTACTGATACCTGAGTGTGTACCAGGTAGTCAAAGTATTGGGAGTGAAATATACACAATTGAAGTTTCAGCTGCTGGCCTGAGATGGTCATGGTTTAGTTGGGCAAGTCCTGTAAATAAACACATTAAATATGTTACAACAATTGCTATAATATAGAACACCTGAACAAGGTGCCATGATAGTACAAAACAGAGTATAATGCATTTTCCATGTGTATGAATGCACTTACATGTCAGGGAAGGCTTACTAGAAGATATGATGTTTAAGCTGAATTGTGAAACACGACTAGGACTTAGGAAATATGAAAGGAAATCCTGCCAGAGGAATAGCTTATGCCAAGGAATAGTAGCTTAGGAAAGCAGTGGAGCATAAGGAGACCCGGAAGTAGGTAATTGATGTAGTTGGATATGTAGTTGGAACATAGTTCAGTGGAGAACGATGGTAGTTGGGACACACAGCTGGAAAGGCCAACAGAAACTGGACCATTAAGTTCTGTGTGTCATGCTATTGAGTTTTCCTATAAAGGGTTTCAGTTAGGAAGTAAAAGGGTTAAAATTAAATTTTTAGGGAAAAAATTGTTGATAGGGAAAGGGGTAAATCAGAGTGGGCTAATTTTGGAAGCAGAAAGAATAGTCACAAGGCTATTGCAATAATTCAAGTGAGACTTGATAAGGATCTGAATCCAGATGGTGAGAGTGAAGATAAAGAAACAGGGAAGGATTTGAAGGACTTTGGTGAGTAAGAGGTGGTGGGACTTTGTGATTGGCTGAATAAGAAAAAGGAGGATGTGCATTCCTGGTTTCTCATTTGTGGGATCAAATTGTACCATTTACCAATGTAGTGAAATCTGTCTACTTACAGAGGACCTATCATGTGCTGGCCATGCCAGGAGATACAGGCACAGCTTGTGTACAATGTTTGATTTCTTAAAATAGTATACACTGGACAGGTGGAATGGAATGAAAGAGGCATATTAGATGAAGGCAGATTAGTGAAGTCAAGCAAGGGCATATCGGTGGGAGTGAGTATGGTGAATTCTCAATACCCTGAGAAGACCTACTGTACCTTCTCCATCTTTCATTTCTTCACCTTTTTGCTGCAATTTAAACCTAACCCACTGTAGACATTACTCTTTCTCCCATGGCTTCCACTTGAATGTGCTCTTTTATCTCCATCCACCCCTATGCTTACTATGGACTGATAAACACCCATTGGCCTTGATCTTGTACCACTGTCATTCAACATTTCCTTTTAGAGTTCACAGTATTCATCTACCACTTTTTGATATGGTCTATGGACCTTTAGAACACGCTTATCTTCCTTGATAATACCTACTTGTGATAAAAAAACAACTTAGAAAAATTTATTATTAAAGTAGAAAAAAACCAACAAATGATAGACTATGGACAAATTTTACAACACACCTGACAAAGGCCTAATTTCTGAATATGGTGAGCTCTTTCAAGTAAATAAGAAATAGACAGATGATTAAAAAAAAAAAAAGAAAACAGGCCAAGGACATAAATAGTAAATTTACAGAAAAAAGAAACACAAATAGGCATGAAAATATTGCATAATGTTAATTGAACTTATAGATAATTTAAAAAATGAAAATCAAAACATGATATAAGTTTTCACCTAACAGTATGATAGTAATTAAAAAGTTTGTTCTAGAGT
>PVJL010016341.1:0-21300 GCA_004026885.1 Lyroderma lyra
AGCTGAGTAATATTCCATTGTGTATATGTACCACAGTTTCTTTATCCAGTCATCTGTCGCAGGGACCTTTGGTTGTTTCCATGTTTTGGCCACTGTGAACAGTGCTGCAATGAACATTGGGGTACATAAGTCTTTGCGGACAAAGGTTTTCAAGTTCTTTGGGTAGATCCCCAGAAGGGGGATTGCTGGGTCAAATGGTCAAGAGACTCTCTTTCTGCTATGGACGTCTGTAGGTCTTGTCAGGTGCTCTTGCCCCTCAGTTACAGGTCTCCCCAAGGCTAGGGTGATTTCTTCTTCTGTGCCCCTTCAGGGCCAGGACTGGAGAAGCTTTAAGGCTGTTAGTAGCCCCAGGGTGCTTCACTCTCTCTTGTAGGTTTTCCTTGAGTCTGCTGATACCTGTAAAAATATTCCTGTCATTAAACTTTTTCCCAATTATGTACCTGAGTTGATTGTCAGCTTCCTCAAAGATACAACAGTAACACTCATCTTAAGGTCTAGGTGGAGAGAAAAGAAATTTATTATAGATTCCCATCGACCTCAGGCCTCTCTGGAACTTGAAGTTTAGAGTTTAGAGATAATTTACATATTCCATAAGAAAAAGACATTATGATAGGGACACAATTTCAAGGTAAAAGATTTTTAGCAAAGCTTTCAGAAACAGCTACATTTCACTTCTTTTTCTGATTCTGAGCAAAAAGATTTTCTATCCTCTTTCCAAAATATATGGTTTATTTGGACAGTATTTAAAGGAAAAATAAGGCAAATTAGAGAACAATGTGTTTATAGTGATACTGTTTCCAGTCGAATGTATTAAATAACCACTGTGCTGGTCTTATGTCATTTTTTAGTACAAAACTTTAGCTTGTCCTCCTCCTAAAATGAGCTCTTTATCATCATCATAATACCTTTTTTTTTCATCATAATACCTTGAGTTTAGTTAACCATCAATTTTTACTTCTTATGTACTTTGTTTGAACTCTATTTTCCCTGTGGAAAATCTCTATTTTGCAACTCGTTCACAGAGGTTTTTGTTTTTGTTTTCTTTATAATCCACAGTTAAACAGGACAAATGTGCCAGGATGTGTTCTTAACACCACCCCTTCCTTTTCTCTCTGTAAAAGTGTTTCAAGAGAAGGTTCAAATTCTTTTTATATGAATCTCCAACTAAAGATCATTATGGAGAGGAGCCCCAACAGGTCCAATCTAGAGAAAAACCTGAGTTATCTTTTGGTCAAAGAGGTTTATACAGAAGCCATGTCTAAATTTTTTCTAAAGAAAATAACAAGGTACTCATTCTTTTCTTATCTTTTATTTTTATTTCCTTCTTTAACCAAAGCTATACTTTCCCTTATTCTTTCTATTTATTTCTCCATCCCATTAAATTTTTTAAAATTTCCCTTCTTTCTGAGTATTATCTTGAGAGATCATAAACCATTTAAAGCTGATCTGCTCAGCATGTGTTTTCTCCCCACTTTGATTCACAAACTCGTTTCTTCTCCTAGAATATAAATCCCTCTGTCTGCTACTCATGGATGATGTAAACATCCAGAGGTCTGGTCCTGTGATAAGACCTGGAAGCAATGGCTACTTGACAGTAGTTAGCCCATTGGTTCTGCAGGTGGGCTCTAGGGGGTGCTCTAGGTTTACTCTAGGTGCAAGAAACCTGGACCAAGAGCTTGCTCAACAGAGAGAAGACGCAGAGGCCAGGAAGCACCTGGCTCCCTGAAGAAGGCTTATTTCTCAAAACACTGTGCTGACACAGGGGTGCTGGCCCTCATAGAAAGCCCAGTCTCCGGGCTGGGACTACATCTCCAGCTGAGGTGAGCTGGAAAGGAGCCTCCAGCCGGCTGAGTTTAAGCCATGTCCTCCACATGGATCTCGATGCTTGTGATTCTCTTCACACTTAGTGAGTAATGTTCCCTTCCCATTTTCCCCTTTTATTACCCACTTCCATTCTTTTCAGCAGTTCTACTAATGCAGTGTGGATTAATTTACAGGTGGACTGAGAGCTCAGTCGGTGAATCAGCCAGATGAT
This sequence comes from Lyroderma lyra, assembly GCA_004026885.1. Classification (NCBI taxonomy): domain Eukaryota; kingdom Metazoa; phylum Chordata; class Mammalia; order Chiroptera; family Megadermatidae; genus Lyroderma; species Lyroderma lyra. Next base: position 2,036 of record PVJL010016341.1, read on the forward strand.
CAGATCACTGTTGTCGAAGGGGATCCAGTGACTGTGAAATGTACCTATTCAATCTCTGGGAGCCCTTATTTGTTTTGGTATGTCCAACATCCCAACCAAGCTCTCCAGTTCCTTCTGAAATACATCGTGGGGGACAACTTGGTTAAAGGCAATTTTGGTTTTGAGGCTGAACATAGAAAGAGCCAAACTTCTTTCCACCTGAAGAAACTGTCTGTGCTTGGGAGTGACTCTGCTGTGTACTTCTGTGCTGTGACAGACACAGTGGTGGGGGCTGCCGGGAGAGCTGAACACAAACCCCTGAGGACAGTGAAAACCATTGTCTTGAAGCCTTTTCATCCCTCCACAAGAAGGTGGTGTGATTCCAGGTTATGCCACTTATTGTAAGTAAATTACAACATAAAGCCACAGAATTTGTTTATTTGAGAAAGATTTATTGAATCCTTAGATGCCAGGTGTCTAAGCACTGACCATAGAGAGGTGAAAAATCTTATCCTTGATCCCCCAGTGCCAGCTGTGATCCCACACATTTATGGCCCCACTTAATTCTCACAACTATTATCAAGAGCTTCACTTTACTGATAAAGAAACGAAGGCATCAAGAATTTAAGTATCTCACTCAAGTCGGAAAACTAGTAAACAGTGAAATGAAATACAAGTAGTGTGCTGCTGGGATGCATGGTCTCACCACTCCACGTCTCTGCCAGCCTGAGGGCTGCTTAAGGCATGAGACTGTGATTTCAGCGATAGTGTAGCCCTAATTTCGAAGTCGTCACTGTCAAAAAAGTGTTGGTTGTAGGAATAAACAGTAAACTAACAACTCTAAACAGTTGGGTAAGTGCTAGATAGAGAATTGCAGGAAATGCTATGTGAGATGAGGGTGTAGAGGTAATTTAGCAACTTAGCTGTGAAGGAAGGAGCAGAGAGAGAGAGAGGGAGGGAGGGAGGGAGACAATAATGTGAGGAGAAATTGAATCAAGGAAGGATTCTAACATGTATTAATAGTTTATACAAGTAGGATGCTTGCAGCCCCTATGCTCACATTTTCTTATGTATGCCCTTGAGAAGGGCTGGACTTGATCTCTCTCACTCTCCAAGTTAGAAAATCCTGGGAAGGGTTCTGGTTGATTCATTGTGAGGCAGGTGCTCATTTCTGGACCACTATTGGTGGACGTGGGTGTCGACTTCTAGGATCTGTCCAGCTTAGCTTGCACATTTGGCCAATTAATGGCTAGAAGATGAGTATGTCAAAAGTTAGCAGCTCTATTTTGGTTTAAAGGAGTATGTCCCAAGAGAGAAATTTTTATGTAGATACATACATTTGTTTATTTTTTCCAAATGGATAGCCAATAGTAGGAATACTATTAACTGAAAAATGTACTCTTGCCCCACAGATTTAGAGTACGACATCTATAGTGTACTAAATTCCCATTTATACCCAGCTGTATTTTTGCACTCTTTATTCCTGTGGCTCTGTGCCTGAATGTGCCACTTCAAGAGCATCACCCTCCAGCCTCTGGCTTATACCTGTGATCTACTCCCTTGCTTTCTTGATCCCTAATGCTGTGACATACCTTAAGGGGCTTTACACGCAATGATGTGGGCACCTTAAACCATGTGTCTACAGTCTCTGCAAACAGCTATCCCTTTGGCCTACCATTGTGGACACTGGTCGGGTATCAGAATCGTGGAAGTTAGTTCTTGGAAGAAGCCCATGGACCTGGGGACATATGTGCAGGGAATTCTGGGATCCTGGGTACCCAGAGCATGGTGTAGAAGAGATATTTCTATTCTAGAGGGCCGTGGCCCCTTGGCATTGTGGGCTTTTCATAAGGAGCAGCTAGAGGATGGCCAGGCTGCAGCCTTTAAAAAGCAGGATTAGAGCAGGGACATTGTTTGCTTAGGTCTAACAATGACAGTGTTGTTTATCATTATTGCCCCAATTACATTTGTGTTCATAAACTCATGGTCCCTATTTTAGATTTATGTACATAGCTGATACACTTCTCTCTAGGTAAGCCTTCAGCCCTCATCACTGTTTCTCTCCAAAGGGAGTTCATATCCAGAAGGATATTCTCAGCACTCTACACCATGGACCTGGCTCCGTGGTCTATTTCTGACTTTGACACTTTAAGTAGGTTTTAGGCAAGTCCTACAAAAAAAGAAAGGATTAGGCTGACCAGACGTACTGTTTTAAACAGGACAGAAAATAACAGTATTGTCTCATTTTAAATGGTAGGTAAGTTCGGCCCAATCTTCCTGGGCTAAATTCAAGGTGCAAATAGGCTGACCATATGTACTGTTTGAAACGGGCCAGTACTGCTGTTTTCTGTCCTCTTGAAAATGGTACATCTGGTCAGCTAGGAAGGATGCTTACACAATTACAACTCATTCATTCATTTACCGGTTCTCTGCTTGTTTGTGGTGTCCCTACTATGCACCAGGCATTGTTCGTTGTTGGAAATATAATGGTGAACAAAAGCTTCCCATCCACTCATTACCCAGACTTGAAAAGTATCAATACTGTTTCTTTACCGAAATGGAACTATTTTTCAGTCAAAGTCACACAAGAATATTTCCTTCTCAGGAGGACTCTTCAAGGTCAGACGAGCCCTCTTTACATTGGTTTTTGCTATGTGGTGATGATGGGTGGTGGTGATGGGAGGAGTCATGTAGAAAAATCTATATTTTCTCCATTTTTTGAGGTAGATGGGAGGGAGCAACGATGTTTTCTTAGAAGTTCTGTTTTTTCATTTGGTCGTGGTAATTGGCCAGTTATACTTTGAGAATGAAAGTTGGACTAGTATTTTTTTCCCTATGCTTATTGGAAAATGTTCCTTATAACTAGGTAACTGTTAGACAGAACTAGAAATTCAATAGAATTTTTCTTCATAATATCCATTTTTATGCCCCCTATTTTCTCACCTAGTGGACTTTGTGGAACGAGGGCTAACTTAAGAATTAGAAAGTATAGATTGTATTTTTTGATTCTTCTTCTAGGTAACACTGTTATTGGATGAGCCAATTATACTCTGTGTGCTTTATCTCCTAACTGATAAAAGTGAGATAACTGGAAGGATTATAATATATGTAAAAATATATCTTAGACCTCCAAATAAAAGTAGGTGTTGAGAAGGATACAGCAATCAGATTCTTAGGTCACTGTTACAGGCTGAATGTTTGTGTCTTCTTCCGCCCCCAAATCTATACATTCAAATCTAATCCTTAGTGTGATGATATTTGGAGGTGGGGCCTTTGGGAAGTGATTAGGTCATGAGGTAGAGCCCTCATGAAAGGAATTAGTGTCCTTATAAAAGACACTCTCCTTCCCTGTGAAATCACAGCATGAAGACAGTGGTCTGTGAACCAGTTTGTTGTTTAAGTTATCTAGTCTATGAGATTTTTGTTACAGCAGCCCGAATGGACTAAGAAAGTCACCAATACTGTGGAGCTCCTATATTTGCCCAGGACTGCTTGTATTTGGACTGTAACATGAGAAGGAAATACACTTCTACCTTTTTAAAGCTACTTTAGCCGTTGTCATATCAGTCTGACCTATATTCTAATACCATCTTCTATACCTGAAAGCCTGCTTTTAGGAAAGGAGCTAATACAGTTGACTCTCTGTTAAGTGGAACTCAAGCAACTGGCACTCTCAAGCAACTGGCAAAAAAATTGAAGGTGGAAAAGATATCCTGGTAGAAAGCTACTGCAGCATTTGAAACTGTAACAGCTTTTGCAGAACAGCAACCCTTCTTCATTCTCATCATGTTTTGCAGTTGTACATCATGCAAAACCTGACTTTGCATGAGAGGCATAGGACCTCAAAGCAAGCTGATATGCATTCATTTTTCGAGAAAGCTGCATGCAAGTTTGAACAGCATCATCTGGTATAGATACCAAACCATCCACATCCACTTCTGATCCTGTCCCAGCTACAGCATCAGATCCTGATGATCCTGAGGTGATGTCTACCCAGTAAAGTCTCTACCCTTACTGTGACAGTTTGAAGTGTTTTTTTTTTCCTGTTGCTTGAAGTTAAAAAAATTATGTTAAGTGAAGTTCATTAAGTTGAAAAGTTTACTTTAACTAAAATTACACACTGCATTATAAAAGCTATTTTTATAATAAAACTGTGTGACAAAGTTGTTTGTCTTTATTTGTCTTAATTTTTAATTACTTCTTTCAATATTAATATCAAGGCAAAACAGAGTTTGTGGTGTGGTATGGTATGGTAAGTATAAGCTATAGTATTAGTTAGGCCTATTTTTAATAGTAACTCTCAAGCAACTAGAAACTACATTTATCTGGCAGCTACCAGTCCCCATGGGTGCCGGTTAACTGAGGGTCTACTGTATTATCTATTTACAACGTGGTACATTGTATTTAAGCAACAACATTTTTCTTATTACTTGTGGAATCACAGTTTTTGTTCCAGAAATATAATTTTAATCATTTTAGAGAAAGTAGGGTTAGGGAAATATTTCGGGGTGCAGAAACATTGTCCTGGTTTTCCTGAGAATACTAGATGTAGATAGCCACCTGCTCCATGCATGAGAGAACTTGCCCTGCCTGTATGCTGGGGGACAACTCTCCCCAAGAAGAACCACCCTTCCTAGAATCATCTATGGTGATACAGTCCTCCCTACTCTGATCTTTTCCTAATTGTATAGTGAGTTTCACTGGGTTCTCTGTAAGAATGTAGAAGTACCTCAAATGCAATCGTACAAAGCTTAGCACTTCATCTTCTTCACTTCCCAAAACAAAATGAAACAAAACAAAACAAACTTGCTCTTGTTTTTTGTTTGTTTGTTTGTTTTTTTTATCAAGCAATGGTACCAATATCTACTCAAGTGCCATCATCTCTTGCTTCCAAATCTGTCCAGATGTTGTTTCTTCTCTCTCTTCCTACTTGGCTTAGTCTTTATCTGGCTCATTCCTCCCCTGTCACTAGAGCTGGGAAGTCCTCCTGGAAACCCACAACCAAGAGAATTTCATTTCCAGTATGATCCTATAGTACTCTATACTTTACCTATCAAACCAGCTATCATAAGGACTATCACTACTTTTAAAATTCTCTTCCTTCTCGTTAGACCACTGGGTCTTTCTCATTGAATGTCTAGGGTCTAGCTCAGTCCATGTAGAACCTAAAGTGGGCTTACTTTGCCTGACATGCAGACAGCCAATTATACTGACACCTGCTCCATGTATGAGAGAACTTGTCTGGATGCAGTGAAAGAAAGTGGGCGGTTTTTCAAAGGCACCAGTGAAGGAAAACAGACAACTAATGCTGAAAGACCCATGAGTAAGGGGTTCAGGGTCATTGACTATGTTGATTGGTCAGTTTTTGTGTAAGCTTCAGTGATTTTTAAATCTAATTTATTTATCCTCTGGCATCATCCTGTCTGGGGTCTTTGTTACTGGGGTAGAGAGGTCTTCCTTCTTGCAACAAACCAAAGTTCAACAACACATCTCGAGGATTGTGAGTCAGTGATGGTACCTTCAGAGCAGAAAAACAGAAATATCCATCTTGTGCTTTACAAGCTAGTTCCTCTATTATCTCAATCAATATATTCCCTGAAATCTGCTTTAGGATAGGTTTTCAGTTTCCTGGACCTGGCTACATTCTGTCCTAATTTTAAACCAGAAAAATGACAGCCAGCTGTGGGGGGGCTAAAACATATTTTTCCTTTCGCCTTTTCAGTTTTTCTAGTTGGACTCAATCAAATTAATGGAGACAGATTAACAGGAGAAAATCTACCAAGTTTATTATATGAATGTGCATTTGGTGATGCCGTGAGAACAGAGACCCAAAGAAGTATTGGGCAGTTACGGTTCATATGCCATTCTGAAGCTAAGGAGCAAAATGGGTTGTGGTTTGGGACTCAAAGAGCATTCACATAGAGGTGGAAAACATGTTTGGTAAATCAATGTTAGCTGGGCCATGTGCAACAACAAGATACAGAGAGGACTTTGAAGAAATTGGCCTTGCTAGGTTCCTCTTTATCACATACCAGTTTATATTAAACTGTAGTTATCTGTGATGGTATCTGCCTTTCTGGAGTAGGTCCTCCATCTAAATTCCTTTTAGGCTAACAGGGATGGAAGTGAAAGGCTTTTCCTGAGCACTTTGTTCCTTAATAACCAGCTTAAATCAATATCCCAAAAGGCATAGGTTGGGTGGCGCACTCTGCTTCTTTTCACAGGGAGCTGCAACTCTTAAGAGGGTAAGTTTAACAAGTTGAACTAAAAGCTAAATTCAAGTATAGCTAGTCCTTTAATGAAATTCAAATGATCTAAATCCTTACCATACAAGATAAAATACTGAAACACTGTTCTATAAGTCTTAAGTGTATCTACTTTTGACGTTTTATTACAGAAAAACTAATAAAAATATTCCTTGCTTTGTTGTCAGCAGTTTCCTTCTGGTGATCGTCTCTCAGTTCCTGAAAAACAACTTGGGATATTTTGAAACCATTATAATTAAAATTTTATGTGTATTTATTAACAGGCAAAAATATTAAGAAAATAACATAAGTTAAAAACCCATGGGGTACTCAAATACTTCTGTGTGTGCACATGCAATCCAATTTTGTTAGAATTATTTATTCATAGACAAAGGACTGAAAAGATATACCCAAATATTATCAATAATATTTCTGGAATATAGCATTACACATGATTTTTATTTTTTATGCTTTTGCATAGTTTCCAAATTCTGTACTTAGAACTCATTATTTTAATAATGGGAAAGAACCCACTTTTTAAAAATTTAAAATACTCCTCTGGTTAGGGTTCTTGCTAGAGTAGTTTTCTTCTTCTTTTTTTTTTTTTTTTGAGTGAGAAGGCATGAGATTTTATTTTATTTATTTTTTTTATATTAAATTTTTTTTAATTGGGGTGACATCTGTTAGCAAGGATTACATAGGTTTCAGGCATACAATTCTACAGTTTTCTTTTTTAACTTCAGGGCCTTTCTAAGATTTGCTTCAGCAATGGTTATAATTTTTATTATAATATATATAACAAATAACATTAATGAATGTGACATACTCTTATGTTTACCTGGGTCTTTTGAACACAAAAAATGTTGTGCAGAGGAGTATATATGACATAAAAAATAATTATTAGCACCATGTATTTGTTTTCTAGGGCTGTCATCACAAAGGACTATAAAAAATATAGCCTAAAAACAAATTTATTCCCTCACAGTTCTGGAGGCTCCAAGTCCAAGTTCAAGGTGTCAGTAGGGCTGGTTCCTTCTGAGGACTGCGAGGGAAGCATCTGTTTCAGTCCTCTCTCCTTGACTTATAGATGGCCATCTGCTCTCTGCCTGTCTAAACATTGTTTTCCTCTTATTCATGTCTGTTTCTGCGTTCAAATTTCCCTTTTTTTATAAGGACAGTAGTCTTATTGGATTAGGGTCCACCCAAATAACCTCATTTTAACTTGATTAATTCTCTAAAGAGTTCTCTTTAAATAAGATCACATTCTGAGGTACTTAGGATTAGGACTCCAACATATTATTATTATTAGTGGAAGGAGAGGAACAAAATGTAACCCATAACACCTCAGAACCATTAATAATTATTTTTATTCCACATGCTGCAACATAGGAAAAACCTTCTAGTGTTTTTTCCTCTAGTTGCTTGATACCCAGTAATATTTTCCTAAGTGTGATAATAGATGGCAACATTATATTTGAAACTTTGGCCTAGAAAGGTAAGACCATTTTGGTTTTGTGATTAGCCTAGTTTGTTATGTTAACCATATGTAAAACATAGGTTGCATTTGTAAGGAGCATTATTGTTCAGAAAGAGCTTTTTATGCTCATTTACCTGATCCACATAATCTTTTTAATAGAGATGAAGAAACTATGCCTCTCAGAGGAAAAAATGATTTGCACAAAATTGCACAACTAGCAAGTTCAGAGAATTTCTTACAATCCAGTTAGTTGAACTCCTTGTTCAGTGTTTCTTCCATTGCAAAAACTAGGCTCCACATTCCACCCCATCAAGCCAAGCTACCGCCCACTGCGTGTAACAGAGGAATTTGATGGTCCAGCTACTGCACGGGTCTGAGACCTACTGACTTTCGTGAAACATTCCTTCTGTGTTAAGTATATTTACCACACGGGGGCGCTGTTGCAATGAATTGATTCTAAGCTCTAACCTGTAACCTTTTTGTTTTATTTCTGTTCAAGGTGTCCTAGTGTCTTTACTTTCTTTCTCGTCCACTTGATACTGAGGGTAAGCTGGTTATTTAGTCCAAACTTTGTGGTATCTACTCTGTCAAAATGTTACTGGAAGTCATCAGCACTCACTTATCTTCTGCCAGGGAAAATGAAAAAAATGCTCACTCAGAATACATTGGGCAATTCTAGACCGAGGAAGGAAGCACCTCCCAAATATTTTCTAATGATTTTCCTTTCCCATATTATATGAGCAAGAGACTCAATACACCACTATCTTTTCCGTGTTAGTGTGAGTATCTAACATGTTTGGTTACTGCAATTGGATGATTCAATCAACATTATGAAGTCATTTGCAGTTGAGTTCTTTTCTTGAATGGCTGTTTTTAAAAAGTTTTTTTTGTTGCTGTTATTGAGTTTATATTGACTATTTCTTAAAAAGTGAAACATATATGTGTGTGTGTGTGTATATATATATACACACACACACACATATATGTGTGTGTGTGTGTGTGTGTGTGTGTGTGTGTGTGTATATATATATATATATATATATATATATATATATTTAATTGCATATGTAATCCTACACAGCTCTTTCTACTGGCCATGGGTGGTACTTCGCAAGTCATTCAGATGAGAAGAAAAGGGATGGAAAGGAACTACAATTTACAGTTGACTGGGTGCCATATTCTGACTTTCAAGTAGGTATTACTGTCCTTATTTTACAGACAAGAAAACTGAGGTTCAGAGGTGTGAGTTGCCTAAGGTCACAAGGTGGCAGAGTTGGGATTTGGATTTAGGTCTGTCTGACTCTGAACTTGTGCCTTTTCTTCTTCACCTCACTTTCTTTCTGGTTAGATGAATGATTCTACTTCAAGTGTCCTACCCTAGCTGGTCAGTAGGGACTAGTGAGGGGTCTTCTTCTCTGCTTAACATTTGTTAAGTGAAATCTGAGAAACATATGTTAAATGTGGACTTAGTGAGATTATAAGAGGACACCAGGGTGTGAGGAGATGAAAGGTCCAGTTTAGCCAGCCTCATTTATTCTTTTGTCAAATAAAATTAAGATTTCCTGCTTCATCTCTTTGCATGGGATCAGTATGAGATTTTTGAGCATAAAGTAACAGGTCAGAGAGGTTATTCTCAGAGCTCCATGAGTTCCAGATTGACTACAATAGATGACCATCTTCTGGGACTATGGAAAAGTGTCAGGGAATAATCAGTCTGATGGAATCTACCCTCTGATGCATTTACTTCATTCAGACCAATTCTGTAAGAGGTTAGACATTAGCAAAGACCTAAAAGGAAATTCAGCATGCTATGCTGTTGTGCTAGAAGGTTCTACCCCTTATTCTTCTTCCTGGGTGCTCAATTGAACCTTGAGGGGAAGCCCATTCTGAGGAGCTGTCGCTCTGCTATTGGCTTGCTCTCGGGGACAACCCTGGTGACAGGTGCTGGTGTGCTAGTGTGGGCTCTAGCTCTTGCTGCTGTGCCTGTTCTTTGGTTTGTATTCTGGTCAAGGCTCAGACTCAGCAGCAAAACCTGGACCCTGGGTCTTGGTTTACACCTCAAGTATGTGGGAGGTGGCAAGAGTGACTGTGTTGCTAATCTTGGGTGAGTTATTTTGGGATTAAGAGGCCTTGGGATCTGAGTCTGGGCAGTGATCTGTAAACTTGCCCACTACCAGTGCTGTTCATCGAGGATGTTGGGGGATGGCTTTGGGGTCCTAGTTTTCTCTAGACAGTTCTTTAGCATTTATGTAAGGGGTGTCTCAGGGCAATAACAATATTCTAGGTTACTAAGCCCCAGGTCCACACATGGAATGGAGAAATCAGATGTGCCATCTCCGTACATGTTTTCCTGGGATTCCTCAGAATAGATATATAAAAAATGTGCCCTGGAACAAAGTAAGAACTAAATTTTATGTGTCTGTATATGGTAGGGAGGTAGAGGTGGAGACGAATTTGACTGTGAGAGAGAACCTGGAGGGTGCTGAGTTGGATCGTCAATTCACTTTGGTTTCAGGATGAGAGCTAGTGTGTTTTTACTCCCACAGGTACTTTGAGTCTTGCTAAGACCACCCAACCCATCTTCACTGACGTGTATGAAGGACAAGAAGTGAACATACCATGTAACCACACCGATATTGCTACAAATGAATATATCTTTTGGTATCGACAGTTCCCCAACCAGGGACCACAATTTATTATTCAAGGATATAAGACAAATACGGCAAATGAAGTCGCAGCTCTGTTTATCCCTGCTGATAGGAAGTATAGCATGCTGAGCCTACCCCGCGCTTCCCTGAGAGACACTGCTGTGTACTACTGCATCTTGATGGTCACACAGTGAGATAAACAGGGTTGCACCTGTGCAGTATCTCCCTGTGGGATGGCACTCAAACCCAGGAGGAAGCACCCAAAGAGTGTTTTCTGAAATGTTTATTTTATTTTATGCCTTTCAGAAAGCATTAGCAAATCTATGTATTATTTTGCTAAAACTTTTTTTATCTTATTTATTTTTAAAATAGGTATTCCATTTATACAATCTGAAATTCAAAAAGTACAAGTGCAGTGTCTTCATCGTACCATTGTCCCTGAGCTGCTCAATTATACAAAATAAGGCAATCTATGATAGTCACACTATTGTTGCTCAGCTCACCGATGCTCCTCAGTTCATGTGTATGCACACACACACACACACACACACACTATGCACACACATACTACACACCCTTACATGCACACCGCACACAGTCAATGCAGACAACTCGCTGCTCACATTTTGAAAAACTTAGCCTGTGTTGAGTTTCAGTCTCTTATTCTCTCTGCTGCCTCTCTTCCTCTTTTCTATTGTGTTGTGAATGGCATGGCCTGGAGAATGGAGATGATGATAAAGAAGGGGCAGGGGAGAAGTTTTCTGTTTCTTGTTGGAATGACAGACTTTTTTTTTCATTATCTGAAGCAGAAACTCAGAGATTCTAGGTCATTATTACTTTTCAAAGTTCGGTCCTTTGGGGGACCAAAGGAAGACAGGAATCATGGCCAAGTTTCTGGGAATTGTCCTAGTGCTCCTGAGGCTTCATCAAGACTGTGAGAATATTCTTTTTTTGTGGCGTGATTGTCTCTGAATTTGGCAACAAGGAAAGCAATATTTGATGACATTATTGAGACTGATAGACAACAGGATGGAAGAATGGTTCCGTGGAGCTCCTTTTAGTGTTTGCTGGGGAAGTACTATTATGGTAAAACAAATAATGGGAGAGCATTAGCTCATAGTCTGCTTCCCTGAAACCTTTACATTTGTGCTGAAAGGCAATATTTTCCTGAACTCAGAGGTGTCAGGGCCCAGGGTAGCTGCCCCAAGATATTTTTTGAATTAAAATCACCTGAGATGCAGCAAGAGCAGGATGAGGTAGCTCTCTGACTCTCCTCTGTCTCCCTAAAAGCAGGAAGTAAATCTCCATGATAGATGCCTTCCCTGCTCCTAAGGGACTTAGACACAAACTTCTCAGTTATAAAATCCAAAGTGGAAGAAGAATATATAAACAAATCTTGCAAATTTTGTAAATCTTTATTAATTTACTACCCAAGCCCCAACTTTGTTTAGATCCTTCACTAACGAATACCCAAACCTGCTTAGATTCCTTTCTTATTTTTATTTTATTATTTATTTATTTATTTTACAAATTTTTTTTTATTGTTAGACTTATTGGGGTGACATTGGTTAGCAAGAGTGACATAGGTTCCAGATTTACAGTTCTACAGTGCATCATGTACTTGTTGCATTATATGTTCACAACCCAGTGTGAGTTCTCTTTCCATCACCATATTTTTAGCTCCCTCCTCCCTTCCGTGCTCCCTCGTCTTCCACCCCCTCCCCCATTGCCCCCAGGTAACCATTAAACTATTGATTGTGCCCATGAGTTTCGTTTGTTTGTTTGTTTTTTCTTTGTTGCTTTCAGTTTTATATTCCACATATGAGTGAAGTCATATGGTTCTTGCTTTTTTCTGTCTGGCTTATTTTGCTTAGCAGGATCATCTCAAGGTCTGTCCGTGTTGTTGCAAATGGCAGTATTTCATCTTTTCTTACAGCTGAGTAATATTCCATTGTGTGTATGTACCACAGCTTCTTTATCCAGTCATCTGTCGCAGGGCACTTTGGTTGTTTCCATGTCTTGGCCACTGTGAACAGCGCTGCGATGAACATTGGGCTACATGAGTCTTTGTGGACAAAGGTTTTCAAGTCTTTTGGGTAGATCCCCAGAAGGGGGATTGCTGGGCCAAATGGTAACTCCATTCCCAATTTTCTGAGGAAACTCCACACTGCCTTCCACAGTGGCTGTACCAGTTTGCACTCCCACCAGCAGTGTACCAGAGTTCCTTTTTCCTCCACATCCTCTCCAGCACTTGTTATTCCTTGTCTTATTGATAATAGCCATTCTCACAGGTGTGAGGTGGTATCTCATTGTGGTTTTGATTTGCATTTCCCTGATAGCTAATGAGGATGAGTATTTTTTCATATGTCTGCTGGCCATTTGTATTTCTTTGTGGGAGAAGTGTTTGTTTAGTTCTTCTGCCCACTTTTTAATTGGGTTGTTTTTTGTTGTTAAGTCTTAGTAGTTCTTTATATATTTTAAATATTAGACCCTTATCTGATGCATTATTTGCAAATATTTTCTCCCATTCAGTTGGCTGTCTCTTTGCCTTGTTGATGGTTTCTTTTGTTGTGCAGAAGCTTTTCAGTATAGACCCATTCATTTATTTTTGCTTTTACTTTCCTTGCCTTTAAAGGCAGGTTCATGAAGTCTTCCTTGAGTCCTAGGTCTATAAGTTTAGTACCAATGTTTTCTTCTATACAGTTTATTGTTTTGGGTCTTCTATGGAGGACTTTTATCCATTTTGAATTAATTTTAGTATATGGTGAGATACAAGACCCACTACCACCCTCATTTTACAAGACCTGACTGTGACCCATGTAAAAACTGCTGGATGCCTATCTGTTAGATTTCATTATCAAACTCCTCCCACATCTTATTCCTTGGAAGTTTCTCTTAGCTCTGGTCTGCTAGTGGCACTTGTAGGATTCCAGGGTTAATGCAGATATACTTTTGTTTCCAGGTTAAGGAGCCGGCTGCTCACTGCCTGAAAGCCAATCACCGGAGGGACAAGGTGGTGGAAAGAAAAAGTTTATTCCAAATGCCAGTATTTAGGGAAAGCAGTGGACTCCTGTCTCAATGACTACCTTCCTCATTCTTAAGATAGCCAGAAGGTTTTCTAGGCATGTAGGAAGAAGCAGAGCAAAGGAATGAGGGAGGTGGTCAGGCAATTTCTGGGTGCTAAGATCCAAAAAAGAAAAAAAAAGGTGCTTAATGGAGTCTGGTTTGTTTCATAGATATGGCTATTTAGGTCACTGTTGGGGGAGGGAATATAGAGTTGTTAATAAAGCAGATGACTGAGGGCTGTCAGTCTAAGTTGATTTACAAGGTATGTATGCAGCGTTGAGAAAAATAGGACCATTACAGCTGATATGTATATAATCTTTTTGTTTTTATTGGGGTGACATCTGTTAGCAAGGATTACATAGGCCTCAGGCATACAATTCTACAGTGCATTGTCTACTTGATGTATAATCAGTTCGCCACCTAATGTGTGTATAATCTTGAGTAAACACAGTATTAAGGCTTCCAGGAGGCAAGGAAAGCAAAACAAAGAAAATTTTTTTTATAAGTGTTAAGCTAAATTACATTGTTGAATCAAACTAAACTTAGAATGCTAAGTCCTGAAAATAGAAATTACATTGTCACCCTTACATTTTTACTGTGTCCTTAATTTCTTAAAAAATTACTTATGTTTTTATTGTGCAATGATTTCATCAATCTACTCAGTTTCATCTGTAGATATTCGTCTATCACTGGTCTCTTGATGTGGTACCCAGATTTGGGTATAATATTCCAGTTATGTTCTAAGCAGATACCAATGGGATTTTACTTTTTTAATGTGAATTTTATATTATTATTACTGTCACTCTAAAGCCACTGAATCTTCATATTTCTCTTGAATTATGGATCTTAATTTTCATAGGTGAGGGATCGTGTTCTAATCTGTTATTTTGTACATCTGATCTTATTTTTTTTTGATTTTAAAAATTATTTATTTTTGTTTTCAGTTACAGCTGTGATCTTATTTTTAATTTTATCAGCCAAGGCAATTATCTTCACATCTTACCACATCCTTGTCTCAATTGATGCTTACCGCCAGCAAGACCATCCAAAGCTCAACCTAGGGAGGTTGACCCAATCACCATATTTTACTGTGTATAATGCACTTACATGAATAACATGCACCCAAGTTTTCAGGGAAAAAAAAAATCTTACATTAAAAGTTTTTAAGTCAAAATTTTATTTGTTTATTCATAGGTACTTGCTTTTTGTATTATAAAGGAATTTTAGCATTTTAAAAAACATGTTATGGTACAAGAAATTTTATGTATTAATAACAAATAAAAGAATTAAAAACATTTATATAGATAAGGAATTAGTACTACCCATGCACATCCTTATTTTTTCCTCACAAATTTGAGGGAAAAAAGTGCGCATTATACACAGCAAAATATGGTATCTCTGCTTAAAAAATGGCTCCACTACTTTTACAGAAAGGCTCTAAAGGACTCCAAATTCTGATATATGTACTGTATAATCAGTTTGTCTGTAAAGTAAATTACTGCTCTATTTCATAGGTCCCATTTTTTTATTGAGGCAAGGGTTAATAAAATCTACAGAGGGTGATATATCACATATTTAGGAAGAAAGAAACATATTTAGTGGAAGTGTTTGGTACATCTAAATAGAAGAGATTACATTCCTGTGGAGCGTCCGGATCTTTGCTCTTGTATCTGGCCTCCAGAGGGCGATGTTGGACAATCTAGCGATCCCAGTTTCCCTAGATCAGCACCTTCCTCTCAGCCCCTCCTTCCTGTAGCTAGCCTATTGATGCACCCTCCCCGAGTTATTTGAAGTCAGAGGCAAGTGAGGAGAATCAGAGATCAGAAAGCATCCAAAGCTTAACTAGAAGTTTTTGTATTTTTGCCTAAACAAGGGACTTGTCTAGCCCAACCTTACTCACATCTCCCAGTTCCAGGAACTGGGTTCCACAACTGTTTGCTAAGGGAGATCTTCCAGACAGGAGCCTGGGAACATTGGTGCAGCCATGCTCCTGTTGCTGATCTCAGTACTGGGGATATTTGCCTTGAGTGAGTAATAGTGTATTATGGTACCTAGTTCCACAGTAGTAACTTTTTGTTTGTTTGTTTAAATTTTAGCAGAAATACTTTTACTTAGCAAAGTCTGCACTGGTTTCACTGATAAAAAACTTTAATTTTACAGGAGATGCCAGAGCCCAGTCAGTGATCCAGCCTGACAGCCACATCACTGTGTCTGAAGGAGACTCACTGGAGCTGGGGTGC
This sequence comes from Lyroderma lyra, assembly GCA_004026885.1. Classification (NCBI taxonomy): domain Eukaryota; kingdom Metazoa; phylum Chordata; class Mammalia; order Chiroptera; family Megadermatidae; genus Lyroderma; species Lyroderma lyra. The sequence goes on from PVJL010016341.1 coordinate 17,691, forward strand.
AAGTATGTCTATGGTGCAACTCTGTATCTCTACTGGTATGTGCAGTATCCTAACAAAGGCCTCCAGCTTCTCCTCAAGTACTTTTCAGGGAATACCTTGGTTAAAGGCATCAACGATTTTGAGGCTGAATTTAGAAAGGATGAAGCTTCCTTCAACCTGAGCAAACGCTTTGCTCACGGGAGTGATTCGGCTGAGTACTTCTGTGCTGTGAATGCCACAGTGCTGGGGACAGCACAGGAAGCTGAACACAAACTCTTAGACACTACAGAAGATAACTGCATCTGAAAGATTTTGGATTCTCACATCGTAGAAGCCATGGTCTTCTGATTACATGGTGTAGCGGTGTTCAGGGACCTGCTGAGCCAGTGTGTGGTGGATATACCTTAGTGGTTGGATGTAAGAGTTTGTATTTAGCACAGGAGTTTTATTTCTCATTCATCAGTTTATAATCCAAAACAAAGGCTGAACTTTGATGATGTGCCTCGTTCTTGCAAACTTACTGCCTTCTCAGTATGGTAATTTTAAGATTCCTGGAATCTTTCTTCCTGGCTTTACCCGTGCTGGTTATTTCCCCCTCAGGTTTAGGTGGCTTATTTGGGAAGGAGGAAATGATTGGGATGATGAATAGAATTCTGACTGCAAGCTCACCTAACTGAACAGCAATCGTAAATTACACTGCCCCGCCCTCCCCAAGGCAAATGCCTGAACGGAGGCCTGGGAAAAAGGAAAGGAGTCTTTATTGAAATTCTTACAATTCTGTAAGAATAGGAGGCCTGTCTCAGATCCTGCCACCCTCCAAAACTCACAAAGAAAAACAATCCCGCCGTCGTCTGCCAAGTCCGACCAAGTCCCAGGCTGCAGTCAGAGCCTTATTCTCCCTTTTCCACAGAAAAGGTTACCATCCTTTCGGGGGACACAGGTAGCCGCAACAGGATTTTCCAGGCGGATCTCCGAGGTATCGAAAAAGGTAGCCGCCTTTACCCTCCCTCCGTTTTCTGTCCTTTGGGGAGCACAGGCAGCTGGTGCACAATCCTCCAGGAGGATCTCCAGGGAAGTAAACTGGAGCCGTCTTTCTACGCCAGCCGAGCAATTTCATTGCAGAGAGTGAGTGTACCCCTCGCTCTTGTCCTTTTGTCTCTGCCCTCCAGCCAGCCACACTACCAGGAGCCACCGGGAGCTGGGGGCCAGCGCCGCTGCTGCGCCTGGCGTGCAGTGCCGGCTGCCTGCCGGGCACCTCCGCCTGTGATTTCACGTGCTCCGGAAGGGAGTAGGAGGGTCTTTTCTCTGTCAATCACTTCGTTGCCGGCAGGGCACTCCTACTGGTCTGTTTATGGTCGTCCTGGGCAACCTCCTCCTAGTGGCCCCTCCCTTCTTGCTGTTCTGTGCGTGTTACCTCCCCCTCTGGCTGCTGCTCCCAGTATCACTCATGCAAGTTTTAGTAACTTGTTTGAAATATTGGAGAAAATTTTAGTATATCTTCAAGGACTATTAAGGAGAGAGGAGATGCTAAATCTAAATGTCAAATTCGGTATATTTTTAAAAGTAAAGCTTGTTTTATTTTTCCCAATTATAACAATAGCTTCCTTTTATTTGATTCTGAAATTATGGAAATTCATACTAAAAATCCTCAATAATGTGGGACAGTAACTTTTATCAGTTTCGCACGTATGCTGTTATTGTTTCCTTTTCTACTCTTATTCTATTTTCATACTATTTTACTGTTGACATATCGGAAATTGTTTCTCATCTGTTTGACATTGCAATTACAAAGTGTAAAGTTTAGGAATGTTTGGTCCCTGAAAATCTACACATTTAAGAGTTTCAGTGGGAAGTAAAAAGTCAAAGGGAATTCGAATATGTATGACTCACTTGGGTAGAACAAAAAACTTTATAAGAAGACTTTGTGTTGTCAAGTACCCCAAGCCTTGAGAATCAATGACAAATTTGAGGGAAAGTAAAGGGAGGTATGAGGAGAAACCTTGAGCTTTTTAGTTGTGTACTTCCCAATGCTGTGATGGATAAGGGATTAAGATTATAGAAATTCAAAGATACAGAGAATAATAGTGGATTGTGTGTAGTGATTTACCTCAGCCAAAGGAGACACCAGTAAAAATCATCATTATTTTTCAAGGCATTGATTTGAAGGATTTCTGAAAAAGGAGTAAAAGACATGAAGTTATTCATAAGAAATTTATGCTGAATTGATCTGTTTTGTTTTGAGCGGCTGATTATCTTTATGAGACTTATGGTTACCAACTCATATCCATGATACAAAATGACAACCAATGGGTATTTTCTCAGTATATATGAGAAGGAGGAGTGCCAATTTCTTTCAACATCAAACTGAAGCTGAGTACTGAGGAAATGTAACTCCTGGCATCAAGATCTCAAGTACCTGGGAGAACATTTTTCATCCTGACACCTGCAACCCTGCCTGAGATATCACAGTTTGTTTTATTTACATAATTTTTTTGTTCATATTTTCAAAAATAATATTTACATGTATTTTACAATTGTGAAAAACTTTATACAAAATATAAATATATTGAGGAGTAAGAAGAAATCCCCAATTATTTTAACATAATTATGTTTGCTATATGAAAAAATTGTAACATATTTTAAGAATATTTTCCCTTTCCATATTAATAAGTATCGTTATACCCAGATTTAAAGTTTCAATATTTAAATAAATAAATAAGATATCACAGATAAAATGGCTATCTCTTTTATTTTTCTCCTCAGTGTTTCTCTTTCTGAAGAAGAACTTACTTTGTTTCTCAAGTCTGTTTTTGTATTGCAAATACATACATGTTTATCTCCAAACAATGTGTGGTGATGTATTTTTTAAATTTACATGACTGCTATCTCATGGTATATGTAATTGTGAAACTTACTTTTTTTATTAAAAATGTTTTTGATATATAGAAAAATTCTGTATACATATAAATTTATTTTAATACTTTAACTGCTACATAGTATTCTGTCATAGGAATCTTTAGGGTTCTCTATATATGAGGACTGTCCATAGAAAATCCAGCCGTAAATGACTCTATTTTTTTTTAATTCATTTTTATTGTTAGACTTATTGGGGTGACATCTGTTAGCAAGGATTACATAGGTTTCAGGCATACAATTCTACAGTGCATTGTCAACTTGTTGTATAATAAGTTCACCACCTAGTGTGAGTTCCCTTTCCATCACCTTATATTTAGCTTCCCCACCTGCCCACCACCTCCCCTTTCTCCCCTCCCTATCCTACTCGTCCCCAAATAAACATTAAACTGTTGATTGTGTCCATGGGTTATTTGTTTCTTCATTTCTTTTTTCTTTGCTTTCAGTTGTATATTCCACATATGAGTGAAGTCATAGTGTTCTTTGTTTTTTCTGTCTGGCTTATTTCACTAAGCATGATGATCTCCAGGTCCATCCTTTTTGTTGCAAATGGCAATATTTCATCTTTTCTTACAGCCGAGTAATATTCCATTGTGTGTATGTACCACAGCTTCTTTATCCAGTCATCTGTCGCAGGGCACTTTGGTTGTTTCCATGTTTTGGCCACTGTGAACAGCTCTGCGATGAACATTGGGGTACATAAGTCTTTGCAGACAAA
>PVJL010016342.1:0-7500 GCA_004026885.1 Lyroderma lyra
AAGGGGCAGCCTCCTCCCTGCAAGTCACCAGAGAAGGCACCCCCGTGCCCCAGCTGGGAGATGCAGCCGCCCTGCTCCCTACCAAGCAGCAAAGGCCTTTCAGAGCAGAGCAGGGGGCTCAGGTGACTATGGGGAGCCCCGTCACCAAGTTCTGCTTCTCTTGTCCCCTCTGGAGCCGCACCTGGGCCTGCATCATGGGGCTCCATGGACAAGAGCTGCGGGAGCCCCAACAAGCCTCTTCTGTGATGAGGAGGCTGTCTGAGAGCAAGACCCTGTCACCATTTCAGTGACAAGAAGAAAAAGGAGTTTCTTCCCCTTCCACATAGTCTCTCCGCCTGTCCCCCTCCCCGCTCCCTGAGCGCTCTTGGAGGTGACCTCAGGACAGCACGGCCTCAGCCCCTGGGACACCACGAGCGGCCTGACCCACCATAAAGGCAGCTCTGTCACCATGGGCAGGGAGTGGCTGGTACCAGCTGAGCCTCGTCAAGGAGGGAATCCTCGAAAGAAGCCCAGACAGAGCCACACACACAGTCTGGCCCCTCGAGTACGCTGCACCCCACCCCCAACCCTGTGTCCTTTGTTTCTATCAGCTGTGTGTCGCTTTTCACACACGCCTGCCTTCGTTCTCCCCTCAGACTGAGGACGACCTTCCTTGGCTCCTCCTTTGTCATTGTCCCCAGTACCAAGCACTGAGACTCACGCCCAGCAGGAGCCTGATAAATGTCATCTGTGTTCATGTGCACACATTTTCTAGGAGTCAAGGCCACGGCTCCAAGCGAAGCCAGCGTTTATTAAGAATTACGGTCGGCACATGGAGATTCCACGCAAGAAAGCTACGGGGCGTGGCTCCAGTACGCAGGGACTCTGGTTTGGGAAGTCGGAGTTATACACGGCAAGCCCGAGACCAGGGACCCAAGGAATTCAAGCACGTTTGTGACACGGTTTGGCCGGCCACGGGCACTGGCATGTGCCAACACAGGGGCACTTCTGCTGCAATCTTTTGACAGGTCATTTCTACTTACTGATTGGCCTTTTAGAGCACCCTTTCCCTGGGTGCTTCTCCCCCATCCCCCCGGCCCCCCACCCCAGATCGATGGGATATAACGACGCCTGCAGTTAGAAGGGGAGATGGATTGAGACCAGGAGCTTCTGTCTGTGGGATGCCTGTGGGCACCCCAGCACAGCGTCTGTACGCCACCTCATTTCCTGGGCTGGACACGCTGCACTGCCTGCCCATTCAAGGCTCCCAAGAGTCCTGGATCAGGTCCCTGGGGCCCCAGCCAGAACTCGAGGCACCTTCTCTCTGCCCTTGAAAAGACAACTGCTGGGCACTGTGGATGCTCGTTTTCACTGGGACAATAAGAAAGTCAGGCAAAACGCGCAGCCGGATGCAGACCTTCAGCTCAGGCCGAGCGTGGGGCTTCCTCCCACAACGGGTCCAACACAACCCCCATTCAAAAGCCTGACTCCACATCACAGAGGTTTGGGGGTGAGGGACCCAAGAGCAAGTGTCAGTGGCAGAAGCCAAGATTCTGACTGTAAAGCTTGTCACCACAAGCCACACCTGGCTACTTTTATTCCATTCAATTTAACCAAAAATGCGATCTTCAGTCACACGAGCCTCACTGCACATGCTCAGACACGTGTGGCTCATGCTACCATGTCCGACAGCTCAGATCTAGAACATCCATCATCACAGACAGCGCCACGGGGCAGCACACACAGTGAGCACACAGAGGTCTCACTTCAAGTAATGAAAAGGGACTTCTGGGAACTCCTGCTCCTCGCTCCGTGCTTGAAGACGTTGCAGGAACCCTGAAATGCTCAGTAGTTGTGCCCTTGTCACAATGAAAGCAGCACTGGGCTAAGATTCTCATGTGAATGCAGAGAGTCTAAGGCAGAACTTTCAGGGCCACAAACTGGGTTACTTTAACATGCAATGTGCACACACACGGTCCCTCCCTCTTAGGGGGGCATTATCACTTCCCCCCAAGCCATACCTTTGCTGTCATCACACAGACTGTAAAGTCACATGCTGTGAACCAGCTTGCTGCCAGGAAGCCCACACACCACCTAGTCCTGGCCAGAATGGTTTTTCTAGACAGTTCTGGTGGTTCTAAGCATTCCCTGGCTTTACCTTTAATCTAGCACGTTGGGGAGGAAAAACGCCTTTCCAAGTGCGGTCAGCACCCTGGACAGCGACAAGCTCCCTACCTGCCCAAGAGAACATTCCAGCACTCCCTCCCTTTTCCCCCAAACAGCCCTTCAGAAGGAACTGTCCCCAGACACAAGAGGTGCCTGTGAAGGGTTCCCCACTCACTCCTAATGCCACAACCTCCTCTTCTCAGCAGGGGCCAGCTCAGCCTAGCAGCTTGAAGGGCTCCCCCCAACTCCACGGGAAAGCCCAACGCCTCAATCCCATGGAGACTTCCGGCAGCCCGGGCCCTGCCGGGCCCTCCAGCCGCGCGGTCCAGGGCGCCAGCCTGGCCTCCTCCACGCCTGACCACCAAAGCTGTCAGTGTGCTCCCTTCCCCCACCGGAAACGCCCATCTCCTTACCATTCCCTAGAGCCCCAGCCATTCTTAGAGACCCGGTCCCTGTTTCTGTCCTAAATCTTCCCGAAGGACTGGAGTCTACGTGGATGTGCTCTCTCCTCTGACATCCCCAAGCACTTCCCGGTTTAGATCACGCTTCCTCACGTTCCGTCTTGGACCATTACTAGGTCCGGACATGGATCTGAAAGTTCCTGGCAGTCCAGGATGTGGAGGAACCACTCCGCCAGCACCAGCCAGGCGGCCACAAGCGGGCTGTGCCACCCTGCTGGGTCTGTTCCTCCACCAGCAAAACGACGATCTCAGGCAAAACCATCTCCAACATTCTATGAGCCAAGGAGTCTCTCAAAACAAGCTGCGACCTCGGCGTGTGCCGTGCACAGAGCAGAGTGGCCCATACAATGAATGTTACATAAAAGCAAACCGAGGCACCACCCAGGGCTGGGGTCACCCAGGACCCCGGCTCAGCTCCCAACATGAGTCACCCAGGCTTCAGTCCCACTCCACGGGTGAAGACTGGAAAGCAATCCAGTGTCTGCCCTCACCTACAGCAGCGCAGGAAAATTGCCTGTGGCCTCAGACCCACTCTTCTTCCTCACAAAGAGCACGCCACCTCCAACACGCAGGAAAACAAAACGCCACCCAACGGGGGTCATCACCGTGGTGTTATCCACGATGTCTCTCGTGCAAACACGCACGGGTAGGTCCACCAACGCCTGACTGCAGGGTACTAACTTCACCACTAATCTGTGAACGCCCAGGGAGACCACGGAAAATAACAGAAGCATAATCTTTGGTGACATCTGCCCCCACATAAAATTCTGGCTAGTCTCACAAGTCAAGAAGTTCCAAGGGGGAGGGAGGACTGACTTAAAATTTCAGCTCAATATGCTTCTTGTCAAAATTTTAAACACTTCCTCGTGTTTAAAATCCTATTCCCAAAGCATTCGGCTTATGAGGGGCAGGTTAAGGCCAGACGCGTTTAATAACCTTTCGATTGTAAACAAAGACCAAACTAGGACCGAGTCTAGTCCGAATAATCTCACCAACCCAGGCCGCATGCACACACACGTGCTTACACGTGCACACACAGAGAACTGCTCGCCACACGAAGGGGTGAGTTACAAGACTCACTGACCCTGGAATGAACTGGAAGATTCCACTGGCTACTTGCACAACAACATGCCAAAGCAAGCCGGCCAGCGTCGTTAACAGGAGGGGACTCTAGGCTCTGGGAAAGGTGTCGGCTTGGCTCATGTCCATCCCTGAAAGTCACAAATGTGGCATCTGGTCAACCTGCCCCAGGTGGCCTGAGTGAGCTGAGCACGAAGGCCAGAACCATCCTGGCCTCAGCTCTTCCCCAAGCTGGCCCCCCTAAGTGCCCAGAGGGAAAATGCAGGGACACCCAGAACAATCGGGCTAGAAGGGCAAAGACTCTGGTGGTCAGGTGCCTCTATGACCGTGTCTGACCAGACGGCTCCAGACAGACCCTCACCACAGAAGGACCGCATTTGGCTGTGCACGATGCACACTTTTTTGCCCAAATTTGTAAGGAAAAAACTAGGATATGTATTATACATGGGTAGTGCTAATTCCCTCTCTCTATCAATGAATTTAATTCTTTTATTTATGCTTATGAGTTGAAAGTGCAACTCTAGAAATTAATAACAATATGTGCATGTAAAATAATGCCCTAAAAGATGATAGCAGGTTTTTTTATATAAAAAATGTTATACAAAAAGTCTTGTACCTTGTACCTGCTCTTGTGTTTTCTAATTATTTGTTACATAAAATTCCCCATACCATCGTAGGTTAAAAAATAAAAGCTACAATCCCTTTCTAATACAAAAAAACAAGTGCCTAAATATAAACAAATAAAAATTTGAATTGAAAAATTATAAGGAAAGCTTTTCTCCCTGAAAGTTTGGGCCAAAAATGTGGGTGCACATTATACCTGGCGAGGTGCAGTCTATGCTCCCACCCCCCAAGCTGTGTCATTTCATCATGATTCAAAGACCCCCCTGACCATTCCTGCCCCCCAGCCCTTCTGAAGACTGAGTCTTCAAGTCTGATGTCTCCAGCCCCACCTCAAGTGCCTCCTCTTGCAACAGGCTTTTCCAGGTCACCCAAGGCCAGCATCGCCCCCTGTCCTCTGGGCACCGACTGTCAGCAATCGGCAAACGATTCCGAAACGTGAACCTCCGTCTCGTCTCCTTCAGGGCATTTTCCCTCATGAAGAACACGTCACCTCCAACGGGGCGGAAAATAAAACGCCCCACAATGGGCCCTGTAACTGCGGGTTATCACAGGGTCCCTGGTGCAAACACACACAGACAGGTGACAGTCTCCCAGCCGCCACCGCGGCCCGAAGACGGTGCAGTACATCCACCTCAGCCGCACAGCAGGTGCTCAATACACTCGGTGACCATGGGACCCCCTCCCCAGAGGGTCCACTGTGGCCCAAAGGCAAAACCAGGTGTGAAGCTAAGTATCTGGGGAGGGGGCAAACCAGCCGCAGAGCGGGGGCCCACCAGGTGGGCGACAGCTCACAGCCTTCTTCCCACCGTGGGGGGTTCCCCGTGGTAGGACCGAGTTGGGAACCCCCCACCCCCGCCCAAGCTGTTTATCTCGTTAGCTCTGTTTACTGTGATCCTAGTAAGAGCTTCTGAAGCCCTCCAAGCCCCTCTCTAATTAAATTCATTAGAGCAGATTGGGGCTTTCTCTCTGCATCCCAGAAAAATTAACACCACGATTAGCATCATAATGGCGGGGAGAGGGGCGGCCAGGAGGGGGCGGGGCGGGGCGGGCCTGGCAGGGAGGGGAGAGGCGGTGCAGGTGAGCGAGGAGGCGACAGATGCTCCGGCAGCTGCTCCCGAGGAGAGGCAGGACCCGAGGGGATGAGGGGACAGAGGAGAGCCCCCAGGGGCTGACCACCCCCCCCCCGGCCCTCCCCACCCCCCCACCCCCCACACTGCCAGGTCTTCAGGGCACGACACAGGGGGAGGAAAAGACGGGACAAGAAGCTAATCAGAGGACATGGATCCCGGAGACGTGGGCTGCTTCCACGACAAGCCACGACCAGGAATCTTCTAGTTTTACTGAGAGAACCACGTTTAAGCACCGTTAAGGAGGCGGCACGAGGTGGAACACCGGCCCCTTGTGTCGTGCAGTCAGGACGGTGACCCCAAGTGCGAAAGGCTCACCTGCAGGGGCCTGGGGAGGGCAGGCCCTTCCCTTTGCTGCTTCTCCATCGAGAACAGACCCTCCTCCTCGCCTCCATATCAAAATTCTGCCAGTCCTCAGGGCTTGGCGCCACCCCCGCCTCCCCCGTGACAGCAGCACCCAGACCTTCCCACGCTCCGTCCTGGGGACCCCTCGGCGAGGTGTGCGTTCACGCCCGCAGGTCACACGCGAGGGAGCGGAGGAAGAACCCAGGCTTGGAGGTCGGTCCGTCTGCCCTCGAAGGCCGAGTGGTTTGCACTATGCCGTGTCACCTCCCTGACCCCCAAATCCACATGGAGGGATCACTCCTTCCTCTGCAATTTCGCTGTTCAGGGTCTGAAGACTTCGTGACACACGGTCTCGCGTCATCCCCAACGGGCTTCACAAGTTTCTGTCTCCTGTGCCCTAGCGGAGAGCACGGGCCCCATTCCCGCACCCACCAGAAGCACACAGTAGGTACTCCAATATGCACGCTGCGCCTGCTCCCAGCTTTGCCCGGAGAGCCCGGTGCAAGTGCACAAAGCATCTCGGGTCTTCATTTTCCCACCAGGGTACGGGGCGCTCGGCCCCGATGTCCGGAGGGGAGCAAGGACTGTGACAGCAAACACGCCCGGGTTTAAATGCCAGCTCTGCAAGAGTCCTCCTCCAGCATGCTGCCACGACCTCCGCATGCGGGGTGAACCGCTGATGACACAGGACGATGTCCACATAAAGCACAGAGGGGGTGCCAGCCCTCTACCATGACAACTACTGTGCCGTGACGCCACTTTTCAGCTTTCGTGGCTTTTGCCTCAAGATCTAATGAAAGGAGCTCCCCAGCTGGCTGGCACCATCCCACCGATGCCCCAGGTCAGCAAGGCTGCAGAAGCACCTACTCAAGCCCCCAGCGCCCTCCCTACAGCCCCAGGGACAGGTCACGTGCACCCACGACCGCCCCTGCAGCGAGGCCTGGGCCCTAGTGGGCTTGTGACATCGAGCTGCTCTGAACAGTTTGGTGCACACACTCCAGGTCCCACTGTCCCCTGTGACCCTCCAACGCCAGGAACCCACCTCCCCTCTGTTATTTTCTACTCTGTGTGACCTCTCTTCTCTGTACTGATGCTAAACTTTCCATTTCTGTCTCTTCGAATTGACTTCAATGCCCGAAATATAGACACACTGACGGCATGCACCTAAATCAGGTGTGTGGGACACGGGGCGGGGGTCCTCTATCCTCAGCCCCTTTCCCAGGTCGGCTCTGCAGGGTCATGGCGACCTCTGCTCAGCGTACGCCTGCTAAGGCCCTCCCCGCTCACCACGACGCCCCCGATGGGCACTTCTCCGAGTCCCCCGTGACGCTGACCTCCCAGAGACGCCAGGCCCTTCTGCCCACACCAGCGCTCGCACTGCGTCCTGTCACCTTGTGTCTGGCTGGTTCCCCACCAGGCGCAGGGGCTTCCCCAGGGCAGGCGCCGGGCCTCCTTCCGCGGACTCACTGGGACTTTCTAAGCATCTCCCCACCCGGCTTCCTCTCAGGAGACAAACGGGAAAGATGAGCAGCCTTGACCTTGTCCCCGAGTTCCTTAGGGGTGCCCCCCATCAGGCCGAGGCAGCACGCAGCGGGGTTCAGCTGCACAAAGCACAACCCCGCTCTCTTCCCCCTCCGGCCGGGGGTCCGGAAACGTCTTGCATTTCACACCCACCTCGTTCCTCCCGGCCCGTTTTGGAGGCAGCCCGGGCCCCCCAC